>JXXB01017911.1:0-12190 GCA_000956275.1 Anopheles koliensis
TCTGCTTGTAAAGATGCTTGAAACGATCTTTGTCATTTCATTGATGATCGGTTTCGATGGTGGATTGATTAAAAAAAAAATAAAACAATATTGGTAAGATGATAAAACATAGCTTTAAGCTCACCATAAGACTTTACTTCAACCGTGGGAAAGAAGGCACCAAAAATCGATACAAATTTTCACACGCTTCAAGCGATAAAACGTTATTTACGATTATTATCCGATTGAATGAATGTGAAAGACTAAAACAATACCAAATGTGCCTCACCGCAGCGTCGGTGAAAGTGAAAGAAATATTAGAAAGGACCGAGTTGTTGCCGACGGTAAACAGGAAATGATCTTTACCGTTGGCTTTGAGGAACGAATACCTCAGTGGCGGGTGAACTTATACTTCACATTCCCTCCGCATCTCCCACTGCTTAGGAAAAAACAGAAAACAACGAAACACGAACGCCATCCAAAGGATCTATTATCCGTGATTAGAACGATGCCTATACTTGTTGCCCCCATTACCACCAGCACGAGCGCTACGGTCTCATTTAGAAAGTCAAAATAAACATCATAATGATGCGCCCTAATGGTGCAGCCCTAGCAGGCCAGCCCGATCCGCACATTTGTTTCCGTGTCCAATTTGTGCGAAATTCATAGAAACCGAAACACCTTTCACTGAACCCTGCGCTAATCTCCGTTGACTAACAAGTTGCCGCACACGCCGATGCTGCTCCGGCTGCTGCCGAAGTCATAAATTTAGCGGCTCATTTTTTAACAAAACAAAAAAAAAACATCCACGATCGCATATGCAAGATTTGGGGTTGAAAAGCTGAGCCGAATCTTATGGGTTCGCCCGAACGGCGGAAGTAAATCCTTCTCGGTTCCAGGAAAACTTAATGATCGAAAGTGGATTGGGTACAAATTCGATCGGTGTCCTTGCTAATTACAACGTCGCACCACGCCAACCCGATCGATCGTTCGTTACTTCCTCACCGTATATGCTTTGGGCGTTCGGTAGTTTATGTCCCGTAGCTACCGAAAGACTGTTGGCGAAACCGACGCGCGTTGGAGTATGGAAATGAGCGGGTGCGTGTTGGTAAACGCTGTCGTTCGCTGGTGGTGGGTAAACCTTTCTGTTGTGTGGATGTTGCTGTTGGTGCTGTTGGTTTTGCCCAACTCCCACCAAACGTTAGGCCACCGCGCACCGCGAGAGCGACAGTTGACGAGGGTCCGAGCCCCGTGGTGGTGTGTTTGATTTATGTTAACCAATCTTACTTCCTGCCTCCGTGGGCCGAAGCGTTTGTGGCTAATTTTCCTAACCGCACGGAGCGAAAAACATATCCATCGCCAGCCCACGCGCAAAGGTTCGCACCGTTGCGTTGCTTGCCGGTGGTGCGATCGCCGCGTTGGATAAGCGACGCGTCCACAATCGCGCGCAGATTAATCCCGAACCGGTCCTGCGGTTGGTCCACGTGATGCCGCGCCGTTGCCGGTTTGGATTGGAATATGTTTCTTGAAAAAAAAGAGCAAACTTTGATGTGAAACAGTTTTGAAAATAGGAATTTCAGGATAGGTCCCGTCTTAGGACAGCAATTATGTTGCCCCTAAAGGAATCTTCGCCGGCCTATTCCGTGGAGGTGGTTTAAATGTCACTTGCAACAGTGTTTCATCCCGGGTCGTGATCGCATTCCCTTCTCTGTGTTAAGGGGAGGAGGTGGAGGAAACCCATTCCGTTCGCCAATAATTTGTTCGCGCACGTTGCATCACCATCGGCAACCCTTTTCGCCTCTACCTTCCTTTCCTTCTCCAGAGCCAACTAGCTTCACTTGCGACACACACAAACACACTCTGCTGCTTTTCCAGCTCCCCATACAGCATGGAGCATCTGTTTCGCGTTATGCTAATTTCCCATCGGTACCAACCGCGGTACCGTTATGTTGTGTTTTATTTACCAGCCTTTTACCGTTGCACAAAAAAAAAGAAAAATCCGCGAACGTAGGGACCGACCGATCGTGCGCCGTTTTGGCGCGGCCCACCCGATTATGTTAGTTGGGTAGCCCCGCCGGCCCCCGGGTATGAATGTTGGATTTGTTTATTTTTCCCTCCGATTCACCCGCTCCCGCTCAGCTGGTATTGTTCGATCGGGTTTTGTTGCTCGCGGGAATGTGGGGTGCATGGTGCTTCGAGGTCGTGGCATAATATGCAAACGGACACATCGAACCGCCACTCCACGTTTATCGGGCGGGATGAAGGCGTGATGGATCAGTGACCGAAAGGGTTTCACAAAGCTCTGTAATGGGAAACAGATTCATTTGATAATAAATCTCAATAAAATCTAAAAGATCCATTTGATAATAAAACTCAATAAAATCTAAAAGATCGGACTCTTGTCGACCACATTTATTGAACTTCCCAACATGCCCTAAGAATTGTTAGTTAAATTTGGAATAGGCCGGAACGGAACCAACATTCGCCTTTGCAACGGACTAGCCTACTACAACATCAACTGGATTTTAAAATTGTTTTTTCGCGATCTCATGTCATTTTCTTCATAAGCATAAATAAGGAAGAAAAATCTCCGATACCATCACTCGCAATCAGTGTCCACGGGGTTCACAATCGCCTCGCGATTTCGCACTGGAATGAGGAAGTTTGTGCAGCGTGGATTAGAATTTATGAATCGCGGCTGTTACTTTCCAATCGCAGCAACCTTCGTCCGGCTGTACGACGCCACCGCCGCCGCCGCTAAGAAGCTTTGAAAAGTGCAAAGCTGCACCGCTGCAACTAAGGCTTTAAACCGCATTCACGTGCAGTCCAGCCCGAGAGATTGGTGAAAGTATTGGCTGCCATTTGTTCTCTTCGATCGATCGCAAACTTTCGAAGCCTGATCTGATCGCACGCTAATGCCGAAGCGCGAGGGTGAGCTAAAGCAACCGACACCCGGCGGTAATTGAAATGGCACCCAGTTTGAGTTATTTGCAAGTTGGTCAAGTAGGCTTTGGACAAACGCCCTCAGCGCCCGTTGGTTAGTCCGCTTCTTGATGGTTTTGGCCTTTGCATTTTTTTCCCTCCACACCAACGGTCCCGGCGCACTCGCTTAACGGCACGTTCGAATGGTTTCGAGGGCGAAAATGTTTACGCTTGTGCGGTTCCCCCGGCCGTATTTCAACGGGGGTTTGCTTCGCTTTTTTTTGCTGTTGTATTGTGTGTTATCGTTTTCGGTGGTGTGAAAAGTGCAGGACGTAGCGTTTGTTTGCAGTTCCCGACGCCCGCGGGAGGGGCGAGTCGTGTATGCATTGCATCGGTTGCGGCTTGTTTGGGCGAAGGTCATTAAACTCTTTGCAAAAATTTGGGAGATAGAGAGTTAAATTTGTTCTTAGAAATATGTATGCATTTAACGACTGTTAACTAAAAACAAAAATTGTTAACCAGATTTTTCAATTTATCATTTTTTACAATCCTAGCCCCTGAAACAGATAAAAAAACGCGTCAAATAACCATTTCATGTAATAAACCAATCCCTCTCTTATGTCAATAATGCAATCATTCTAAAGTGGAGGGGAGGATCATCAAGCCACATTATCTTATCTTGCTAGAACGCGCTCGTTTTGAAGCACGTCGGAGCAAACAGCCGGCAGCAAATGTAGCTTGCTTTTCTTTTCCCTCCCGTTGTAGAGCAGCCGTCTTCTCGTCTCGTTTCATCCCGGCTTGCTGATTAAACGTGTGTTTAGTGGATAAAAAAAATGGCAGCTATGAGAAACGCTTGGAGCTGCAATGTGTGTTTCCAACATCGAGCGAAGGATAAGATGATGTCGCTTGCACAGGACTCACCTTCAGCTGGACCGTGGTGTTGCCTTCGAACGTTAGTGCCGTCAGGTTCGGTTTCAGCGTCAGCTCGTAATGCTCCGGCAGCACGTTGGTCGGTAGACGTTGAAATTTGGGCTTGGTGCCGGTGGCGGCGGTGCTGGCGGATGGCGACATTTTGAATTCACTTGTTTCGGACACGTCACTGATGCTGTTGCCGCTGTTCGTAGTGGTGGTGATGTTGCGACAATGTGCTCGCACGGAAAGATCCCGTCGAACGGTCGAAGGCTGCAGGGGATTCACTGAACCGTTGGTGGCGTACGGCAGGATACGACTTTGCTTATCACGCACGATGAAATTTCGATGTCTCGCCGACGACGCCGACGACACGACGGCTGTTAATGTTGTGACCGGACGGGCAGCAAGCGCTTGCGAGCTAGAAATAACGAAGCAACCGTTGCTCGGTTGCCACGAGGCGGCGGCACAGCGACGACGCACGCACGCTGCGGAGGGTGTTTTTCGTTCACGAAGCAGCAGAAAACGTTGCTGCCACGCTGACGAAGTAGGCCGTGGTGACGTGACCGACGATGACGGTGTGAAAATGCACTGCTTTACGACGACGGAACCGCTGCCCCGTCCGATAATCTGACACGCCACGGTATTCGCTGCACACAGTGGAGGAAACGAAAGTAACGAAACGCGATTATTAGAGTACCGCGAATGGACGAATGCGCGTAGGGACACACGTATAAAGATCGTTAATTGCGGCAGATAGGACGGCGTTTTCGGGGGGGATGGACCGAAAAAAGCGAAGGAAAGAAAACGGCAGCAGCGAGAACGGATCTCTGCCGACACTTTTTCGCGTTCACACACGGGAGGAGCAAAACCTTCACACAACCAACAGACCGCGCGCGCACTTTTCGTTTGAGAGAGCGCTCCAAAAACCTGACGGAACTAACAGCATGGTTACCCTTCCTGAAGGCCAATTTCGACCTCGGAAAGGGAGGGATAAATTAAAGATTGAATTTTATTGCATCTCACAGGAAATGTTCACAAATTTGTTGAAAGTAGTGCTGTGTTTCTTTTCATAGTTGAAAAAGAATTATTACATTTTATAAGAGATCTACAAGAAGAAATACTATGTTTAATAGGATAATAATAGGATAATAAAAAAACATGACGGTATCAATTTCCAAACGAAATAATTTGCGTTATTTTCGACCAAAAGAATGCAGTGTTTATGGGATAGTTGTTCATATGAAATGCTCAACGCAACGATTAAACTTTTGTGAAGCAATACAAATACGATCGGAACGTTTCTTTTTGTAGACAAAATATAACTTATTTAGTTCAAGCTCTAAGTTCCACTCAACATATATGCGAGAGTGAAAACGTGGAAGAGCACACATGCGCTCTTGCGATATGTTTCGAGAGAGCAAATTTATGTGTATGGTTAATGCCGTGTACGCTCCGAAGAAAGTAAATCAAACAAAAATTGAAAAATAAGCACAGTATTTTTATAAACGGTACGCAAATGTAAACATTGTTCATGACTCTTGGGTTTCAACATGTGTATGGAATAAATTTGTGTCACTAGCATATGAATCTCGTAATCAACAAACCGGTAGGGAAAGTAACCATTCGTGTCTGGGGCAAAAATAGGTTTTGAATCCGTTTTTTATTCCAAAAGTTGATTTCATAAAACACACGATACGTACCTGAATAGCCCGGTTTGGATGTGGGTCGGAGTGGAAGCGCCTTGAACCAATGTAAGCAATTCACCCGATTGAGACAAAACATTTGCAACTATACGCGGTAGATTAAAAGCTCACGAAGCTCACGTTTGGGAAGCACGTTTTCAAAGTTATGATCAACACATTTAATGAAAAGAGCCGAATACTCAACACAAAAACTCACTTCTCGAAATTCTATAGGCCGGCGAATTGCGTAAACAACAACATTGACAGTTTGACAGTAGGCCGTTGGGCTCCCTGACGGCACGATGACATCAACAAGAACTGAACAAATTTTGTTGATCAGCTTTTATTCAGACATCGTTGAATGAGTCCTCGCAATGTTTAACGGTTTGAATGGAAATTAAACGAGTTAAATTTGTTACTATGCTTTTATCATTGATAAGGACGCTGAACCAATATAGAAAAATAATATTTCGTTAAAATAACGCACAACGCTCTACCATGTTCATTGAATTGTTCGTATTTATTCATTTATTTTAATTACTTATCCACGTCACATGTTTTCCTGCATATCAATCCCAGCCAGGATTCCGGTGCCCCATCCCAAATGGATTTAAGTCGTCATATACTATACTTTTTATTGAAAGTTTTATAAATAAACAATATTTGCCTGTTTTGTTTCCTTGTTCTTCTTGCGCATCCTCCGATCTGCTATCATTTCCAGTTTCCGCTGCATTATGTTCCTGCGTCGGTTTGCATGTAGGTTTAAAAACTATTTACAAACATATGAAAATATTCCTGCTCCTCCTTTGCTCTTGCTTCTCGGTTTTGCTTGATTCCTTAGACATTGATTGGTTAGATCAATAAAATTTCTCCCTGCTCTATATAACTCAGTGAGCTGAGTGCTTGCTCCCCCGGGTTGCAGGTAAGCAGCTAGTCATTCCGACGAACATGGCAGAGGAAATTGGCCAAAATTGCTTAGCTCAATCTAACAAACAAAACAAAACAAATGCGATTCCTTCTTATCTTCTAGCGGGAAGGCTGTTTTGCGTTTCTTCGAGCCAGGTAGCGGAACATAGGGGAGCACTTAACTGCATGCTACATTAGGCAACACAGTTGAATGCATCGTCGACTTCAACACCAACTGAACACATGCTTTCCCATGGGTTTTGTTGTGCCTGTCCAAGGTATTAGCTGCCTTTTCCTAGAGAGTCACTTGCGCGTTCGCTTTCGCGTTTTTGTCTTAAGTAAAACTATGGACGAAATTTGTGGGATGGGACGTGCATACTCGGTGTGCGGTTGCGTGTGTTTGCATTAAAAATTGATTCACTTACAAGCGTGCTAATTGCTTTGACCGCTCACTCACTTCCTTCGCAGGCATTTAAGGCTCTTTGAAACGTGTCAAGAAACGTGGTAGCGTAAAAGCATCAGGACCGATTAGCTCTTCTTCCCTCTCTAATCGTTCACGTTCTTCGGGGACGGTATTGAGATTATATGGGGATTTCTTTTTATACTGCAAACAAACTGAAACCAAACTGACCGCCAGAAATCGCAGAACAGAAGATAGATTGCAACGAGACAAGTTTCAGTTTGAGACGTCCATTCCACTGCTTCGCCATCTGTTTCGATCAGCACTAGTTCTAAATTACCGTTCTCACTAAGATACGAAGCGCGTACGCCAATTTAGGTTCGTCTACCGCTGCCGGATCGAGGAATCGTCATCTACTAAAGATTGATTATTTGCTACCGCTATTGTATTGTATCTGAGTTTTGCGAGTTGCGAGAATCCTGGTGTGGAAATATTTCTCTAAGGTGCTGACTGCTGGCTACTATCAATTCGTGAAATGTCCATAATTTGTAATATTTTGGATTGGTTGGGTTGTAGAACTCTGCGCCGCTCTGTTTAGCTAGTCTTGGGCGTAACGTCTACGAAACTGCCTATTTCTGCGCATCCTGCTGCTGCTACTACCGTGCTAGTTAGTTTGGTCTCCCAGGAACAATAAACGAAACGGCACTAGGATTGGCCAACTTATGGGCCGTACTGTGTGATTGAGTTACTAGTTACTGCGTATCCGCTTGTCGCAAATTCCATGCATTACCTCTGATTACAATCTCTGGTCTATTCAACAGAATTATAGGTTTAAACTTGTTGCAACGTCAACGTACCCTGTTTGAAAGAAAGGTTTCACTGAACTGAAGATCGTTCAATAGGTAGAGAAACAAAACACACGATAGCGCTTCTTCTTGGCGGTACCTTCACATGCAGTTTTAAAACTCCGTATCGTGTTACTATAGCAAAAAGGGTTTCCAACACACTCGATTCTTCGATCCTTACACTACAATTAATACTAGGTTTTTGTATGGTTTGTCCTCCCACGGTACACCGGCGAACGCTCAGGCTCATTCCGTGGCTTCTCGTGGCAGAAGAAAGTGTAGTACAGACCGGGAAACAAAACCGCTTCTCTTTTTACATAAACCGCTCACTCTTTCGGATGCCGTATGCCGCATACGACTTCTAACATGCACGATTAGGCGCTCGTTTCTTCCCCTTCTTCCTCGTCATCGTCGAAAAAGTGTTCGGAAAAATACAAAGACTTTACAGACCAGTGTGCCTTCTCTCGTTCGCCCTCGCGGCATATTTCTCGTAAATACTTATAAACGCTTGCCATGGTGCTGATTTGTTTACTTATGCTTACACAAACTTATCGCGTAACCTTGTCTTAGTTTCGTTCCGCCGCACGCACGCCCGTTCGTCCTCAATATCACATTTACTTCAGAACCAAATCAATCTTATTAAACTATCAAAAATTTAAACATTCATACATCTAAAGTTGGTTTTAGTTCTGTAATTAAATACTTGTTCGCTAATCGAAATACGCCCGTCTAGTTTGTATGCATGTGTTTTCGTCTAGTTTTACGCTACAGAAAGGGGTTTTGAACTCTTTCTGGCCGTTGGTAGGCGTCGCCGGGCGTCACTATTATCATTACGTTTAACGACAATTTTGAGGTGCTTCTGCTGGTTACTTTCGCTACCGAGCTGCCGGCATAATCAATACATATCTTTCCTAGTGTGTATGCATTACTCTAACCGGTACCTACTTTTAAGTACTGTTTGGAAACGAAAAAAGAAACTCCATGAAAGAGAGGAAAACGCTAGAACGGTTTGAGATGAGTTTGTGTTACTGTGAAGATGCATGATTTTAATTTACGAAGTTAATAAGGACTGTTTCCTTTCTTGTTTTATCAGCACGAAGATGGTTGCCTACATGCCAACGCAGTTTTTAGTTTTATTTTTCTTTAAGATCATTTTATTAGACGTTCTAGAACCACCGTAGCTCATTTTAGCTACGTTTTAGTTTTCTTTTCTTGCTTCTGTTTGATTCTATACCAATGTAGTCGGCTGTAATTATTATTCTAAACTACTACGTTTTATCTACTTTTTAAGTATCTTTTTATGTGTTTTTATGTTTTTCTTCCATTTGCCGTTACTTCTTTAAGGGTTTGTCCAACTACATGAAATTTGATTTGCATTTATTGTTTTAGAAGTGGTTCAATCATGTTTTAACTACCATCGATCGACTACTCTGAGTACTACTTAACAAATTGGCTCAAAACCCCGGCACGGAAGTAGAACAACAATAAAGATGATAAATACTATCACCAAACTATCAATTTTTATTCCTGTCAGCATTCTGCTGCCTTGACCGCCGAATGTCGTGAATAAATTTAGCACAAAAGAAACGCGAAGAAAACCCTATTTCTATTTCGATTTAATTGGATCTTTTTGGATTGTTTTGATTATCGGTTATGATTAGAGGGCCAGCAGCACGACGGGAGAGGCTGGAAATGTTACGACCATCGCATGCATGTCCGTTTCACCATTTGATCCCTGAGTGGAAATGAATTATTTCAATCTTTGCGATAAAAAGAACAACTGAAACAGAACTGAAAAAAAACATATAAAATTTACGAATTTTAAACATAATTAACTAAAAACGGAAAAGAAAAGGAAAATGTTTACGCTACATAGTTTAAAGGTTGTTTATTTCGTGTTGTAATTTGTTTATTCACTACCTCCAAAACGATGCGTACTCCTTCCAACGCGCATATGCTCCACATTTCGTTTCAGTTCATCATTTAATAATAAACATTTTACTTATGTAAGTATAACTCAAGACCATAAAAAACGAACATTTTCTATGCTTTGTGTTATCAATACTTTTCCGCACGTTTACTCCCTAATAGCCTGCAACTAATTGTATCAGGAAAAGAGGAAGTAATCTACATACGATCGGTGTGACCCGGAATGTTGCCGGTATTGAAACCGGCAACCGTTGATGAGGCGTTATACATTTAATGTGAACTTGTACCACAAAGAAATAAATGATAAAACTGTTCGAACCTGATTAGATAAGAGCAAATAATTAAAAAAATGAAGCAACTAAAATTAACTTCCTTCAATCAAACAGCAATCGTTGATCCGCGCATAAACTAATAAAAGAAATGTATGAAATTGTTTTCTCACATCTTTTAAATAATGTTGGGATGTTTCCTTCGTAACGTTCACGTTCTTCTAACAAGAAACTCATACTCTATTTACGCGTTACTGTGCTCAGTAATGGATTTTCGCTAAATGCAACTAACACGAAGTAGGTTTGGTGGTGAAAACGCAGTCGCCAACCGTTGTTTGGGCACAGCATCTCGTTTGATGTGCCGACGAAAGAGAAATACTTAATATACCGACCATAACATTTGGCCAAACCAAACGACTATGCTCGACTCACAGCCTGCGGAAGCGCAGAACACATCTTGCACACTCATTTCTCAGGCCCGAAATTGTAAACCGAAAGAGCAATAAGGGAATACTGAAAGAAACGATCAACGTATAGAGGAGACAAAACAAAACAAAACCGAAATGGAAGCTCCTACGGAGTGAAATGCACTGCGCGCTATTTATTGCTTAAAGGACAGCTGTAGTGTGATAAAACGGAAGGTATAATATAATGAAATACACATTAAAATGAGGCTAGCAACTTTTGCTAATATACTATTTTACCAACACAACTTTCTTCGTTTTGTACATTGCGTGTAGTAAAATATATCGAATAAAATGTATAAGAACTTATGGTTTCTGTTTTTGCGCTTTCCTGCAACAGATAGAACTATCTTCTCGCTTACCTCCACAGCACAATGCAGAAACATCCGCGGAAAGAAAAAAATATATAAAATTTGCAAACGGTGAAACAATCATGGCGCGCAAGATTCGAACACTTTCCCTGCTCTTCCCGCCGGCTCGGTTTCGTTCCGGGTTGTATGAATGAATTGATCACATCCTTTAGCTTCACTTTGGTTGCCGAGAAAGCGCGAGCGACGGTTGGTTCGTGTGTCTCTGCGAACCCAAAGACTCCTCTGGCCACTTGAGTGAGTGACCCAGTCTGAGTGTTTTTTTTTCTTCTCAGCCGTTCCGCTCACCACGCTTGCAAAAAGGAAGATTGTGAGGATATCTACTTTTGATTTTGCTTCCACTAACAGTTGACGGCATTGCGAGACTTTTCTCTTCCATTGTTTTGTTTTTGTTCTACAATGCAGCTTATTTTGTGAGTTGTGTGATTGTGAAATGGAGCTGCATTTCAATGTCGTGTTTTGCTAAGACGTTCTCCTTCAATCTTGCTCCTCCCGCCCGGAGTGCTGCTCATTTCTCGAATAGTTGGGTTACATAGGGGAGCGATGGATCCTTGCACGGTTGCTTGCCGCTCCCAGACAGAAAACCGCGGCCAAGTGCACCACGGCTTGGCTTGGCGTGCCGAATTGGATCGCGGTTTTAGGTTTCATCTTCCGCTGCGCCTCCTGCTAACCAGCAGCGCAGGTAATCACATTAACTACTAACAATAATAACGTATTGCATCTAGGGTTTTACTTTGTCTTAACTCTCATGCTCGGTGCCCATGGTGGCGGTTCGGTTCCGGATGCAAGTAAATACCTTCCACGGTGAAGATGGATAGTTCTAAAATAGGAGAAAAGGAGTATGTAATTAAGATTTCCAAAGGAATAATGCACACGGACCGTAGTATACTTACCATCCGGCAGTTCGTATAGCTTTTTTGGCAACGAGGCGAAGTACCGATGACGCAACGCTTCGTCCGCGCTTATCCGGTTGTCCGGATTGAGCTGCAGGAACGAGGTGGCCATCGTTTCGCCCTCGTTAATGTCGTACAACCGGGGAAAGCTCAGTCCCAGCTTGCGGGGTTTAAAGAAGCCTGGTGCGATAAAAGATGATGCGATTAGGCACTGAGTGTAGCGTGGACCAAGTAGGCGGCATACATACCTAGCATTTGTAGCTTATACCCCGGTAGATGCGTTACCCCGGGCCACGTATCCTCCGTCGGTGTGCCGAGGATTTTGAAGATCTTATCCAGCTGATCGTACGTGTCGCGGATGCCGGGGAACGTCGGCATGCCGGTGATCATCTCCACGAAGATGCACCCGACGCCCCAGATATCGAGCGAGGTGGAATACTCAGTGCTGCCGAGCAGTACGTCTGTGTTGAATAGAAAACCGCGTCCCCCATCGTTCGATTAGTATCATGCAGGATTGTGGGACGAATCACCACGCCCTTACCTGGAGGCCGGTACCATAGCGTGACGACTTCGTGCGAGTACGTATGGCTCGGGACACTCTTCGCCCGGGCCAGCCCAATC
>JXXB01017918.1:0-12523 GCA_000956275.1 Anopheles koliensis
GCCGCACTGATATCATAGCTCCGGCAGTCCGGGGGGCGACGCCTCGTACGTTTTATTAATCACCGTGACACTGACGTAACCTCTATGTGCCACCGCGGCGTGGCATAAACTGAATCTTCCAGCCAATATTCTCCTCCGAATTGGAGATACTTCGACAAAAAAGCGACAATTCTGGCGATGCAATCCGTACCGCAGCAAACGAGAGTTGCACCACACGTTAACACTATATCACCATCACAGACGCAGGAAGTTCTGTTTGCACAGCTGAAATCTCAAACGGTTTTCCTTATCACAGACGTTAAACTATCATCATCCGCTCCACGGGTACGGTTTTCATCACAAAGAAAGCAGTTTCATGATCACTCCGCTTTTAACTTCTTTAACTATCGATCATTTTCATCTGTTGAAGTACACGGGAATAAAGCGTTGTTAAACAAATGCTTCCAATAAAACCAAATCGTTCTTCCTTTCCTTCGTTTGCCACACGAAACAAACCATTCGTCGTAATGATTACAATAGTTAAGTGGAATGTGTTTGAGAATATCCGCCTGATGCTCCAAATTTTACTCGACAGCAATAATTGAAGCTTGAGGTGGGCAGAACACGCAACATCTATACGACGGTCGACTTCGGCTTTTTCAGCTTTAATTTCAAACATGCCATTGAGGCACATCGTGGCACCATTGCGTGCCACATTTCTTGGGTGGTCAAAACACCTCAGTCAAATACGACCTCAAATACGACCGCGAATGAACCGGGTTTTTGGATAATTTATGGCTAATGAGTGTCGGCAGAGATCCCAAGCGTAGACAAAAAACGCCACACCAGAGTCGGTGTCAGATTCTCAGTTGCGTGATATTAAAACACCGACGAACCAAAAGAGAAAAAGTAAACCAGAGAGTTGAACAAAAAAACAACATATTTAAACACTGTCACTCACACTAGTGGCTTGGTAACCATGGAGCTGCTTGTTTTCGGAAAATATATGTCATATTTAAACTACCATGTGTAGTTTAGTGTTGCCCTGTGCTCTACTTTTCCCGCTTGTTTTAACGTCGATTTTCTGCTCCAGTATCAATTGATAATTTTCACTTTCTTCTCCAGTGCTGTTAACCAAGCATATCGAAAGATCGAGGAGTACATACACACGTACAAAAACAAAAAGAAAGGGTCATAAAAATTACTTATTACAACCAATTCAGTTGTTCAAGTTTTCAAACTTCGTATACAATTTTGTATGTGTCCTAATTGTGCAATCATGTTCTTCACATTTGCTAGTTATATAGTCATTTGCCATAACTTCACCACCTTATCACATCAATAACAAAATTAATAATACGTTGTACAGATTTCATGTCATTTTCAACATTCCTGTTAACCTGCAGCACATGAAAGTAAATCAGAAAAATGCACAAAGCCAACCATGACACGTGCCTACCGATTTCACAACGTCATTTTTTTTGCGTGACGTCAAAAATTTTCGACAACTTCTTGCGGGAGCGATGACCGGTCTACACAAAAAAAACATCAGTACTGCTGCAGTCGAAACCAATCTTTTTAATGATCTATCGGGAGGTTCGATCGATCTTCAGACGCCAGAGCACATGATTGCGAATTCAAGATACACCTGAGGCACGCAGACACCGAGAGTGAGAGTGGCTCAATCCAATTCAATAAGAAAGCAGATCAATGATGTATCGCGACGACAGGAAAACATGATTGTCCAAATAATGCCGAGGCGAAGCAGCAACAAAAAAAAAACTCAATAAAACCATATGAGAATGTTCACATCATCCGACCATCCGAATGTGAAATTCAGGCAAAAAAACCTATGGTATGAATTTCTATTAAACATCGATTCGGGCTCTGCAAAAAATGTACTAATAAACAAACTGATCACACTTCGGTAACGGAATCCGCTTCGAAAAGTAGATCATATCGATCGAATGGTACCGTTCAAAGCAGGAACGGTTCAGAATGAGGCGTTACCCAAAAAAAAAAACGCAAACATCTTTACTATAAAGGAAATTTTAGGTTGCTCGCAAATCTTCTCGGATGTATGCGTAACGTAACATACGTGCGTAACAGTTATTCGCTATCGAT
The DNA here is from genome assembly GCA_000956275.1 of Anopheles koliensis. Taxonomy (NCBI): domain Eukaryota; kingdom Metazoa; phylum Arthropoda; class Insecta; order Diptera; family Culicidae; genus Anopheles; species Anopheles koliensis. The sequence continues at coordinate 2,104 of JXXB01017918.1, forward strand.
ATCTCCCAGCGCATGGCTTCATAAATGAATCGTTCGGCTTCCGTTTACCATTCTAAAAGCACCCATCTGTTCGCGTACTTTCTATCCACGTACGTAAAGTAGGATAAGCACACTTCGTTTCGGCTTGCTCTGGTTTCAATTTGGGTGTGCTTCCATCATTCATCCTAAACATAAAGATTTTTTATTCTACATGTACCTCCATTCCATGTTTACAGTTACTGTTGTGCTCTACATATAAAGAAGCGTCTTCATTTCTTTTGCCCGTTCCCATATCCGTTTGTGTCTCTTTGTGCGCAATTTACCTTACCAGTAAGAACGCGACTACGACTACCAAACATTCGTCGTGCTTTCACTTTCATCGTCCAGAAACGAAACGGAACAAGAGAAAAACATCAACACCACCACAAAAAGGTAATCAATTTTTCCGACAACTCTTGACTTCCGCCAGGTTGCCCTGGCGTTACAAAAAAAAATAAAATAATAAAAAGACACTAACTACATTACCACTTTCTAGGCACCAGCCCAACCTAGGCGAAAGCGTACCAGACCACACCCGCCAAGCTACCGCAAGGTTGTCGCTCATTTTCATCGGGTCACCGCAGGATTCGGCACGCTATTTTACGGTGGCAAAAACCGCAACGACCCCGTCCGGGCACCACCCAAGGGCTAGGTGCTCGCGGGTCACGACGAATGCTTCGACCGCTCCGGTGAAGTTGTGAAAAATTAATTTTCTTTAGGCGGAGAGTGAACGGGGAACATTACAACAACTGCAGTATGTTACTTAACGCCTCGACAACTATTTCATGCCACTTGCCACCGGTAAGTATGGAAAGTTGACCACTTGGTGCCAATGTGTCCGGCAGCGGTGGTGACACTAGACCGTCACCGGTTTCTTTCATTCTTACCCTCTTGGGGCACGATGAAGTTTGCGCACGATTGCGCTTTACAAAAGGAAATCGGTCGGTCAGTCGGTGGTGTTAATATACTCCAATAGCTCGTCTAATGGTTAGCTAGATTAAGCTTTGTGTAGCCGATTGTTACCATTGCACGGAGCGATGTGTACCCAAGAAGAATGGACACTTTTTGTCGCGTTTGTTTTGCACAGGAAATCTCGGAACTTCCATTGTGGTAGATCGATTCGTTCCGATGGAAAACGTAGCTTACCCGCCACCTCCAACCACAGCAATTGTTAATGTTGCGCACTACTGACCAGAGCTGCATCGCACCCCGTAGACAACATCATCGGATATTAAAAAAAAACCTAAACCGCACGTAACATCCAGTCTCGACCAAAGCGCTAGAAGCTGTGTCCCGGCACGGAGCGGCTACTGCAAAACACCGATAGAGACGTTCGTTGAAAGTGACTCAAGCTCATAATAAATATTAAGTGAACGGTGTGTTCGAGCGAGTAAGCCTTCCCCCCGGGGGCCAACGTGAGCAGGAGCCCTACGAAGGCGCACACACTAACAGAAGTCATGTGGTGGTCTGCCGGTTCAGTGGAAGAAAAAAGACTCCCGGAGTGCACACAATCCAGATAAACGGCCACGCCATTCTTTCGCACAGCAGATAGTGGATCTACTTGCACTCGAGGAGCAAGCCTAAAAGCCAGTAATTACCGTCTATTACGGCTCAATTGTCTAATGGAAAATTGGTTTAATGAGTATTTACATATCGTACAACGCTAGGCGCGTTGCTCTTCGGCAATGTTCCCGATAGTTTTACCACCTGTTGGAATAGTAACACTATTCCGCCACAGCACAAAACCCACACACTGGATCCGCATTAGACGTAGTTTCGCGCGAAGGTGGTTTATCATCTCACCCGGTAGGCTAATCCAACAATCACTCGATCAACAACAATATGAATCCAAGCACGGTTGCGGTCAACATGTGCAATGTTCAATTTGAAATCAACAACAATATTTCCATCTCACGCTCGTCTCATCAGCATCACGTGCATCTTTTAACCACAAAATCGATTGGTCTCTTGCCGATGTGTACGCTCGTCTCCGACTTGGACGCACAACCCCCATTGCGCGATACCTGCTGTTACCGCGGGATTTACGTATCATTTGTGTTTCACTTTTGATTGATATGTATCGATATGCATATGGAGGACTGGTGCACTTTCACTTTTCTAAAGCATCATGCCTTACACCGCATTCGACTCTGGCCACACGTTCATGTCTTCCTCTCCTTCCCGCTCTCGGATCATCGGGGACAATTGGAATCGAAGCACGGAAAGGTTGCCCTCTATAAATCTAGAAAACCGACACTACCAGTGCCACAAATGGAGTCTTCTGCAGATATCCCACAAGCTAGCGGTACAAACTGCAATCATTGCCCGGGTGCCCAACGTGGAAGCTTACACCCCAATCCTAAACCGCAATTATTGTCTTCATGATCTCGGTCCGGGCAGGTACTACAATTATGTTCATATTTTTCTCGATGCCTCACCGTAGTACCGCACGGCGACTATGCTTTATTTACACTACTTAGCACCCCGCTCGATTGGTTGGTTTTCTGGCCTTTTGCCGTCTACTGAAATCTGCAATTTTCTTCAACCAATCACCAACCGCGGTGGCGGTGGCGTCCGGAAAGCGAAAATGGTAACAAAAACTACCCTCAGAGCAAGTAAGCCAATTTTATGGGAATCGTGCAACGGAGAACACAACAATAGGAAGTGGAGCCTTTTCGGAAGCCCTGCCTTTAGGAAGCTTGCGCCTGCCTGCCTTGCTGATAAACGATTACACACCACACCAGCGTCAATTTACACTCTCGATCGCGCTCAATCACGTCGCTGGTGCAGATCGCCAAGACGAGCGCACGGCACTTCTGCATACGGAAGGGGTAGGTAGGCTATGGTAATACTTTTCTCACGATTCGGTAATTTATTGGTTTTTCCGAACCAATTTAAGGAGCGTGGCTGCCTTCGTTCGGAACAACTGAGCCCAACAAAGAGTGCGGGTCGTGCACTTTATCATCAATTGACTTTGTTAGATTGATTAAAATTGCTACAATCTTACTTTCAGTCCATCATGCACTTTCGATTCTTTCTGCTACGTGGAATATAATCTTCCTTAGAAAGACTCTATCGTGCACGTAGCATGCTTATCAAAATAGAAGGGAAAACAACGATTTAGATGCTATTTAGGTAGTTTTATACTATGGTTGTTATCAATCTGAATGCTTCCGGGCCACTTGGACTAATGAAATATGCTCATTCGTTGCATTGGCAATGCATATGCAACAACGTTAACGAAATGAATTTCTTTAAAGTTTTATTAATTCCAAAAAACATCTTCACACCAGTGTGCTGCTCTACGATGCGAAACGCAATAAAGCAAGATTTTGTTTCCACGACCGCAGCAAATCCATTCGCGTTTGTATAGGCGGTGCTCGTGTGCTCGTATATAAACAAACAAACAACCACCAACACACCACACCACCGTGCAATGAGAAGCGATACGACGTCGGTGCGATAATGTAAAACGGTTTAACTAGAGCAAGTCAGTCACAATTAGATGTGGTCATCATCATCCTCATCATGTCGTCTTGTGGTGTTTTTCATTGTTGTCTCCATTACTTGGTCGCAAGACTGACTGAATGGTACAGTGTTCAAGTACCAGTGCCTGTCTGCGATCAAACACAGAGTCGGAATCGTTTGCCGGTTCGATGAATAGTACTCGTTTAGCTCGATGCGTATCAAGCACGGATGGATCAGTTTTCCACGAACGAATGAAAAAAAAGAAAAAAAAAAACACACACACATGAAGTGCCAGGCGCGAGTTTCACTGTAGGCGAAGCGCGTCAAAATGTTCATTTAATTAATACTCCGTTAAAAACGGGTGGCTGTTTTTTACGCCGCGTTTCTTCGCGAGGGTGTGATACGATTGGATCACACGAGATTGGTATGAAATCAAAGATCGCCAAACCGCCCGCATCATGCTCCACATATGGGAACGACGAGTCAAACGATCATGGATCGTTTAAAGCTGCGTTAACCGACATCGAAACGGGCGCAAGTCAGCCGAGGAAAACCTATCGTCACCCCTATGGTGACCTGTATCGGAAGGGGAAAATATGTTTCAACTTTCGCCCGGTTCCAGTTTCGCTTTGTAGCACCACATACACGCATTACCGCGATAACCAATAGGAAAATTGCTTGCAATCCGATAGAAACAATCAAAATAAATTGAAAACCTCCTTCGATGTGTCACGCGACGCGACGCGGAATTGACAGCTCGAAACGTTTCGGTTCGATCTAGTGCAGCAGGCGGCTTCGATGGATCGATTTTCAATTTCGTCAATTAGTGCAACGACCCGATTCCTTTCCAGCACTACCAGGACACTGCCATAATAATGGACAAAACACACGGTTAATTGTCAATTGATAGTTGCGAGAAGGTTAGTTCTATTTATCTACAACAGGGGAACATCACACCGGCCGGTTCTCGCCACTAGTGTGTTGCACAAACTGATGTCAATATCGTGATCCAATTAGGTTCCCGAAAATAACCATACACGTACCCATCGGGCCTCCACCCTGTAAATACACCCAACGGCTACCGAATTGGCAAATCCTCCAGAGACTTTGGCGTGCCCTCACGGCCGCCAACCATAAGCTATGGCTCGACGGGTTCCCGTCGGGTGCTACGAGCCAGAGCCGATAATCCTTACATAATCCTTGTGGATCATTTTTGTGCCTCGCTGACCTTAGGAAAACTCAACCTGCAAACCGTGTTTGCTTCGGACAACACTTACTAGGCCACTCGGGAGTATTTTGCGACCTTTCGAGGGCAGGGTCTTCCTTGAGCTTAGCAAGAAACTGAAACTGGCACTGAAACTGGCCGGGGTATGGTTGGTATGCCCCGATTAGACTTCGGGTCATTTGTCACAACGGAGTGACACACCATCCACCGGAAGGTTAGTCTATGAATACTTCGAAACCAGTTACTTAACATTCACTTTACCTTGCACCAACTCTCGATCTTGGTAGGCTCCACCGAGCTGCTGCTTACAGTACATTTTCAATTACTGTTAGCCCAAGAATCGATCAAGCAAATGGCAAGCTTTTCGTCACAAGAAGTAACGAAAGCTCCCATCATATATCTAATGCCGCTTTCGATCAATACAACAACAACAATAACAGCCACCACAAAGGTGATCCAATCAGAATCTAATCAATGAATTCAATTTTCTGCCCGCGCTCTCTCGGTGATCAAATTCGATTACAATGAACATTGAACACGAAGTTGAACGTATTCAACCGAGTTGCTAGCTGCTCTGGTGCAACTGTTACGTAAGTCAACGTATACTCTGCGATCTGCGAAGGAGTATCTTAGCGAAGCATGAAAGCATTAACACGTTTATTAGGGGAATCTGTGTTCGGTACTGTGACAGAGTTACTTTTGATTAGAATAATTCATTTTAAAATGCCTCTGATGGTATTATAATTCGTAAAGTTCATCGTCCCACGATGGCTAGACTCATCTGTGCGTCGTGTGTAATTCAATTACGCCATAGCCACATGTATGTTCGTAACAGAACCGTCCAGTGATTGTACTTTGTTCAATTCGCAGATCGCAAATAATCAAGCACCTTGTGGTGGACAGTTGGTCAATGATCTTGATTCTCCGTACTTCGGATGAAACAAAAGTCTCATAGCGGACAACACTGTCCGCTACATTTTCCACAGCTTAATTTAATCCTTCAAGGCGCATACTTCTTGGATGTAATACAATCCTCAACCGCATAACCTTGAGAGCTTGTGTGGAAACGATACGGTTAACAAGCATGTAACGTTCGGCCAAAGAAGCACCACAAGGCTAGAAGAAACAAAAACTTGCAATCCATTCGAAATTCCTTTACTTTTTTATCAACAAGCCATTTGTTCTTGCGCGCTGCTGTAAAAATTCGACGTAATTATAATATGTGACATCTAAACACCAGAAAAAAGAGACCCCGTCTTCGTTTGCATGTATCTCCACCGTGACACATTGAACAGAATATGAAAAACTAATTTTCAATTATCATCCAAAACTTCCGCGGCCTAATGACACCCTATCCATCTTCCCCATTCTTCAATTCACTCTTCTTTGGGCGGAGGGTTTTTTTATCTACCAAAATTCCACTATTCCCCGCTGACAAATTACCAGCAAATGGAAACGTGCTGAACGAGAGCGCGAAACAACGACCAAAAAAAAACGTACTCCCAGAGAAAATAAAACCGACGACGCTATGCCATATCTGACAAATGTGTCCCCGTTTCTAATTCGTCCCACCCGAACTAGTCCGGAAAAGGATAATTATGGATAATTACACATATCATTTGCTATCTGGTCAACAATGACAAAACCAGCGCACCTTGGCAATTCAAGACGGCAGGGCGTTTGACAAGTTGGGATTGAGCACTTGTTTTGTCCCATTTTGTCACCAACGAGTCCAAGCGAAAATTTTCTTCAGGCTTTCGAGAAGTCATAAAAAGTTGGGAGGCTGATTCAAACTTCAAATACCATCCATCCCACAACTTATTAAGCCCTCTACTTGTTTGTTTGCCTGATCAATTACCTGTCATGTAATAAAGCTGGCGCTGTACCAAAACGCAAATTAATTTTCCATTGCCTCTAATTTCGCTAAGTGAAATCACTTCAAACCAAAAACACAGAAAAATCCAACTAGCAACAAAACCAATTGGATAATTGATCCGCATCACAATATAATAAGTACTTTCTAACAAGTTTCATTTTTTCTAATCATAGTGCCACTAAACCCTTTATAGTTCAAATTATAGATGTTAGGCATTCTAAAAAAAGAGTTAATTTGAATCAAAGAGAATGATTAGTAGACATCACCGACCTTCAGACCTATCTAAACCCTTTCATAGCGTGAGATACTAACGCACTTGCCCGAACAGTTCTTCAACTGCTCTTTTCTCGTCCTAAGTACATTAGATGTAAAAGCACTGATAACCAAAAAGGTAACAAATTCTACCTTCCAAAGTCGCCTATCTCCACCGCACGGCAATCAAATGAAACACTTTATAAAAGGCACGAAATTCGGTCCAAATTTGGGGTCATCTCGATCTCGGTTGCGTAGAAATGTAACCCGGTGCTGCTTTCTTACGCGGGTACAACAACCTGTCGTCAGCCGACGCCGTCCCACGAGCAGCTATCGGTCAATCATTTGCATACGCCGGCCGTTCGGAATACGAGGTCACACCGTCCGCCCTGACCACTCGGGGTCGGTATGCGAATGACCTACTACTTTCCTTCGGTCCACCATTGGCCGGGCTGTTGCCCGATGTGTCTGTGTGTAACACCCGCCCAATCTAACGACCTTTTTTCCCTCCTTGCCAACCGCGCTTATCGAAAGAAACTTAGCCGCCTCGTGGCGACACGCACATTTCCGTTCAACGATACACGATTTATCGACCGCGCATGTTCGTCGCCGACGTCGGCGTTGTTGTCGGCCAAAGTTCCCCAAAAGAACTTGGACACTTTGGTGCCAGGCGCGGGAGGATGTTTCAGAGCACCCTCCCCAAAAAAAAGACTAAATTCCTGCTGGGCGCGACGCGACGACAGCCATTACTTTTAATGGTCTCTAGCGACCTGGTTGCCGGTCTGCGTTGCTCGGATTGCTCGGTGAAGAATCGATCGTAACCGATTTGATTATTCGGCTTAATTCCTACAATTGTGATGTGGTCTTCACCTACTGTTTCCATCATACACCTTTCTCTGTACGGCAGCCCAGACACACCGACGTTTGTTCAGCTAATCTTCACACGGCAAAAACCGATTGTAAGTAATCGGTTGCACGTTACATTAAACGACGTGGACAAAAGACCACGCCTGCTTTCTATCAAATGCCACTTTACCTGCGGGAGACGTCGGGTGTAAATAATCGATTATGAACGATCCGCCAAAGAAAGCTTGTTTCCGAGCGATTACCAGCGTGAGCGCTCTTTCAGACATCCTATGAATGCATGAAAGAAGCACTAAACGGAGTGAAAAGTAATGCTACTCAATGCTGAAATGTTCACCAAGATTTTTTGTAAAATCCTCCGACGCTTCGCAACGCAAATAGCTTCATTTATGGACCTCTGAAATGTTGTTGACGCACATCGATTAACAAAAAAGTGTCGCATACAAACAGAAAGTACCATCTACAGCTGGAGCTACCGTTTTAGGCTGTAACATCCGTGTACTACTTTCACGACTTTATTGACGAAGGCACGAAAGAGCCTTGGGCTAAATTCTACTTTCAGTTCATGTGGTCTGGCATGGCAACAGAAGAAAAACCTGTTGTTACACGGAGACATTGCGGAGCGTTCTCGCACCGGGCTGACGGAAAGTAAATGCTAGACTGTTATAAATCGAACCGTGATTAGCCTGAATTGTTTACGACACGAATAAACATCAAATCTTCAGACATCCTTCACACACAGCCCCAAAACGGAATGGAACCGGCGCTGAGTGATATGGTGCCATGAAATACAAACCACAAACAGTGTCGATTTGAACTACTTTGCTTTGTACCATAATGTGTGATAGTGGACATGGCACGGTCGATGGCACGATGGAAAGTAAACCCACGCCGAAGAATGGTTTTGGAAGTGAATAGAAAAAAAACAACCCTTCGAGCGAGCCTCTCAGTGTTGGTCTGCTTCAGGCATCATTGCGCACGCAATCACGCTAATTATTTGTTGGTCATTAGATGCACGCGTGCCGGTACCTAACACTCTTCCTTCCTGCAATTAGCTACCGCCCCATTGATTGTGCTGGCGTGAAAGGATAGTTTGGTAAGATTTTTGAAAGTTGAAACCCACCACCGCTAAGGAGACAGGAAGACCTATTTTAGTTGCTTTAATTAGAGGGTTTTTCTAAAAACACAAACAAAACTCATGACTCCTTCGCTTGCGGTAAACGTAACACGACGTTCGACACTCGTCGTCTCTGACAAGAAGCCAAGAATGTGGTTTCATTAGCAAAAGAGAAAACTAGAGGAATGCCAATATTTACACTCACTTAGAACGACAATTACCTTTCTCTTCCCAATACCTTAGACACACCACAAACACAAATATCGACTCAACCACAAAGGTAGTCCGTCTTTGAAACGCATTTTTTTATCAAAATCTACCTTTCCATACAAAAAAGACACCCACGAAATTTATCTCACCATCATAAAAACCCGTTCGGCTAAGACCATCTTTTTTCACCAGACGTCGTCAGTATTTGCCAACTTTCCACAACTTTCTACCGCGAAACGTTTATCGTCCAATTTGGCGCATTTTTTACCAACCCCCGAAAACGAAGCGATGGAACCTTTATTGGATTAAGCTAGTTAATGCGAGCCGTGACGAAATAAATACAATTTTTCAGCCAGCTCTTATAATTGAGCAACTAATAATAAACGCTAGGGATCAAAACGATGCGACCTCCTCCTCCTCCTCGTGTAGTGGCCGAGCGAATTATTTTCACAGCCCCAGCAGACAAACGAACGCTGGTCGCTGTTCAGCAAAACAAACCAAGTGAAAAGGAAACACTAAAAGCACACCAATTCGTCAACCATAAAACGCCGTATCTTATTTTGTGCTATCCACCGTTGAGACTCAATGTCAACGACGAAAGAACGTTTCATTCGCAAGCAAAGAAGCGGTTCCCAAATTCTAGACGTCAGCAAAACTCCAACAGGCTACTTAAGAATGATGATTAGTTCCCAGTAATCAGCAGCAAACGATCGTTTACTGAATCAGAATTCGCTATCTGCCCTTGAAACAACTGTGAGTTCAAATCGTGAGGTGTGCCATCATGAGAAGCCTCCCGTCCCTTGCGAGAGAGCACCAAAAAAAAACAACTAAACTTCGGTTTTATTGTTGTTGACGAGCTTTTAGTTGCTTCAAACCGGTGTTGAATTCAATTTGCCCTCGGTCTGGTGCGTTGCTGCAACACAAACACCCGAGGAAGGTCGTTATTTGTGATTTTTCGAAAGTGTTTCTATCGTAAAAAATTCAATTAAACGCATCGCACAGCACACAATTCAATCACACCTTGGGAACGACGTCTTTCAGAAACGGGGAGGATTCTTGCCATATAAAATGACGATTGATATTAACCAACTGGCGTTTGTAGCACAATTTAAGAAACGGTTTAATGTAGTAATAGTGTATAAATGTATAAACCAACGGAAAACTTACAGCAACAGACAACCCCCAAAAAAACACATTGACCTCAATGATCCGATGGATGACCATTGAACAATAAATGCGCAAGTTTGGCGATCGTCCAAAACTTTGGTCCGATTTTATTGCTCATAACACACGTCGCGGGGCGTAGTGAGGTGTAAAAATTTCAAACTGTGCCACCAATTATATGTTTTATTCCATAGCAGCCAAACCGCCCCCTGGTTTCTGGAAAATG
>JXXB01017933.1:0-12876 GCA_000956275.1 Anopheles koliensis
GTGCGTGTGTGCGCGCGTGTGTGTGTGCTCTTGTTGGAATGTGATTTCGCGAGGAATCGCGCGCGCGTGTGTGTGTGTGTGATTGTGTGCCAACGCTGTAGCAGCGCGTTTTTGCTGTCCGAAAACGGGTTCGGGCTAACGCACACCTCCCACACTTACGGGGGAACGGGCATAGAAGCACGGTGTGTGCCTAGCCAGCGCAGTAGCAGTAGTAGTAGCCGTTGGCAAGCTTGACGGGCTTGCAGTGTCCGGGTGCGAGAAGTATCGCGCGCGCAACAATCCGTACCCAACGGAACAGAAATTGTAAGGGGCCAAACAACCTACAAACAGGAAGAAACAAAAAAACACACACAAAAAAATCAACCTAGTAACACGACATATCAAGCGCTACGTGTAGCAGTGCGCTCAGTCACTCAGTGAATTGTTGTAGTTGTAACCCAGAGGAATCTATTTCTTAATCGTTTTTTGTGCGGAATGGTGAAACGGGCCCCTTGCGTCCCGTGAAGAAAAGGAGGCTTAAACAAGCAGCAAAATAAAAAAGAAAAGAAAATACAAATAAAATATTAGCACGATCCAGGTGAAGGACGAGTGTTACTGGAGCTTAAATGTGCGATAGTGCCACCACCGGATGCTTTTTCTCGCGGAGCAGTAAGGTGAGCATCAGAAGGTTTATCCGTCCGTGTGTGTGTGTGTGTGTTCTTGAAAGGGAATGGCTACTGAATCCTGTTTCGTACGATTTCTCCCCAAAAGTGTGTGGTTCCTCCACTGCGTTACGTTCTATCCGTTGCATTATTCATTTTTTCTCCACGGGAACGAACGACGATGCTGGCTGACACATCCAAATGTCCAACTGACGGTGGGCGGGGGGAGGCGCTAGCAAGTGGTGGAAAGCATGTTGGATCGGTGAGAGGATGAACGAGTGGAACAGCAAAAAACTATGCCAGTGTGTGACACAGTCACGCACTTTTCCACTCGGTTCGGTTTCTTCGCACGCACACTAAGGAAAATGCTCTCGCGTGTCCTTAAAGGATCGCACTTTTTCTCTCCGCCGTGTGCACACGCCGAACTCGAACCGGAGCGACATGTGTAACGTGTGCATGTGTGTGTGTGTGTATTTGTGGTGTCCAGATCCTTCTCCCGCTTGTCCTTTACTGACTGAAACTAAACTCTCTCTCTCTCTCGCGCTCTCTTAATTTTACACTCACGCTCCCACCGATTGTATCAAAGAACGTTCTACAAATGAGCGATAATGCGCGCAATTTTCCGTCTTGCTTTTTCCTTACATTTTCTTTCCGCACCCTTTCACCACCACCCCGGTCGGTAGATCAAATGTGTGGGGAAAAACGCGAGTAGTCTGCTACCGCGCTTGCGTGTGTTCGTGTGTTCCGTTCCGCAGCGAACACGACGGCGGTAGTTTCTATTCAACAGTGGAATTTTCATTCAAACCACCACCACCACCACCACCAATACCACAACCGTCGTCCCACACGCGCTGCACGCTTCAATCCATCTGTCCAAGGGGTTTTTCGCCACCGAATCGTGTGTGGTGTGTATTTTTTTTATTATATGCACAAGAGCACAACTGCAGCTGATGAGTTGCGGATTGGTGGTTGGGTAGGTCGAGTGCCCGGTTTTCCTGATGGGCCTGACGGACGGCACGGGCAAACACCGTCGTGCACCGTACCGTGGAATGCTTTTCGATGGCAGCGAGAACGCAGTTGGAAGTAATTTATTGTTAAGTGCCAGTGCTGGGGCACGTTGTTGGAGTATTGGGTTTTTAATAAGAAATGGCTCGAACAGGATTCCGCAACCAAGCACGGGTTGAGTTTCCGGTGAAATTTACACTATTTAAAACAGTTTGAATGAATGAAAAGGAAGTACGTTGAAGGAATGTTCTCAATATCCCACAAGCTATGTAGAGCGATTAGATTTTATTGTCATATATAAAATGGAAAATAATTTATGGGTATTTTTTATGATTTCTATAAAATGAATAATCATTTTCAACCGTTTTTTACTAAAAAAATCTACCAACATTAATTATTCGTCGGAAATGAATTCAATTACATTGAATTGTTTCTTGAATTATTTCGAGGCACTAGTAATATGAAAAACCATTTTACAAAAATAAATCTTTTACAGAAAACTGCAACGCACTGAACGTTTGCTGTTCGTATCTGATTGGGCATCAGATGCATTGTTGCGCTGTGCGATGAAATGGAAAAATACGTCCCAAAGTACTAGCAACAACTCATAATCTGCTTTGCGAACGTAATCTACTGATTCACGCTCTGTTTCTCGAAGCAACTGACCTGAACCATGGTTTCTCGTTGTTTTTACCTTTGTTCGGATGCACCTCACGCGCATAATAAAACGTAAAGCGTGGGAGGGATGGGAAAAAAGTTGTGACAGTAATTAGGGCGTTAGTGTGTCATTGTACAAGCAGCACTACTGCTTGTTGCACACAGCAACAGCAACTAATGCGTGCGATGTGGCACTTGACGGATGTTTGGTTTGCGAAGTCACTCCACTTGTCATGCTGCACTCAAGGGTGGAGCCACCGGAACGGGATGAACCGGGGGAAGGTTTGGTGGAAACCGATTACAAAGTAGCCACGGGAACACGATTTCGAAGCGTCATGCGTTATCGAGGAAAAAGAGGCGAATGTGGAAGGAGCTGTTGTCAGATGCACGAACTACTCGACTGAGAAAAGCTAACGTTGTGATTTTACTTTGCTGCCTTTGAAAAGGTCATGTCTCCTTCGGCTGATTGTATACAATCGGTTTCTGTGAATTGAATCCAGTATTGGATATCAAATCAAATTTTCGATTGTGTAATACGCAGCGATGAGTATTGTCACATTGATTATTTACTTCTATCACACTGATATAAAGCACGAAGACCAACAAATGTTATTTCAAATTAAACTTTTTGCTGGTATGTTGTAATGAGCCTTGATAGTCAAAATAAATAATAACAAGTTTGTGCTACAGATGTTTTTTTAGTTGTTTATTGTACAAATAGTGCAATTAAATGTATAACATATAATTATACAAAAAACTACCTTGCTGTGCTGAAATAAATACGTATTCAAGTTAAAAAATACAAAATGCACCATGAAAATTTCTAACATTTTTGCATAAAGAGTTCAAAGCTATTTAAATTTTTCAATTTATTCATCCATATTAATTGTGAAGCTATTGCAGAAATCCTTCACTAAAGCATTGTTATTAAATTAAAATAAGATTCTATGGTAATATTTCGGAATTCCTACACTCTACGGGTTTAAGGCAGTTTGTGTTGCAAAATTGACAAAAAAAAAACGGGAAAATATCGTACCCCAATCACCAATGTATTATAATAGTTTGAAAATATTTTGGTAAAAATAATACAATCATTTTTTTTTAACAATACGATGTTTGGAAAATTTATTATGCAGATCATGGCACATTGAATTCAGATGTATGTTAGACACTGAATACAATATAAATTCTAAACATTTCTGAGCGTCGGCATTGAATATAATTTTCCAAACTCATACACACGACAATGACGATGGTGATGATAATAATGGAGGAGTGCGCAAACATTGTTGTGCCGAAACTGGAGAACCCCAACGGTTCACCAACCGACGTTGGACATTCGTCGAATCAGCCGCAATTTTCACACGCGAGCAAGCGAAATCCGCTCGCTTTGCATTCGAAGTGCGCACACGAGCGGCGGACCCGGAACGATCCGGCACTGTCCTGAATGTTTGCCCGGGGACGCAGATTAGATAGTAATTGAATCCGGAAAAGTATCCCAATTAGCGGACGTTTAAGCGAATTAGCAATTCAAATTGGACAGCCGGGTGGGGCTGAAGGTGTTGTCTTGGGGAAAAATTGAATTTCGCCTTTGGGACGGCGGCGCTGTCTGGCGGTGACGTCGGCGTGCGGTGACTGTGTTTGCTTACGCTCGTTAGCAGATGGTTTTCCGATGCATAAAACCATAAACGCACTGGTGTTAGTTTTGCTTGGTGGTCGTGGTAAAAAAGGTAACGAGAAGATTCGATCACGTAGCGGAACGGAAAAGCCGCCATTCGAAACCACAAGTCTCGACGGTCGTGGCCAACGGTTGATATTGGAAAGCAGTCGGTCGACTTTTCCGGTGCGCTTATCCAATGCCACGGATCGTCAACCCAGCCGGCAAGCGATCGAAACAGACGGCCCATTTGTATTGCTTACCCGGGACCGGAACCACCCGCGGACCGACGGCACAATCGAAAATTGGCCTACCGTGATTGGTTTAATTAGGCATTATTGCGCTCGCTCATCGGTTCGTGGAAAAGCCGTCCGTACCGTCATCACGCCATCGACTGCGCTCATGGTCTTGCGCCGACGTGATTGAAAAATGAATAATACAAAATTACTTCCCCTTCGAGCACCCGCGAACCGTGCCGGGCAAAGGTGGCCCAGGGCGGGCAGATTCTTAAACAAATGCGATGCCTTTTGTTGTTGTTTCCCTCCATCCCCCTTCTCCCATGCTTTTCGATAAGAGTAAACATAAAAAGCTTACTCCTTCGTCGATGGAATTGAAAGCGGCAAGTGGCGCGAACTGAAAAGGATCCGATGAGAAACCCATTTTGGGGCCATGCAATCTGCCTTTTAACGGCACCTCAGCCTGTCAGTGAGAAAAAGGTGATCGTTTCCTTATAACCGACCGGCCCATCCATCGTTTCGGCGCGTAAAAGCCGCACCATCCTCCCGTGCATTAATGGTTTCCCCGTTTTTTTATGCTGCTACCTTCTTCCTCCTCGCCTGGTGCACGAGGCGTGCTTCTTGCGCTCCGGAAGGGAGCCGAACTGTTTGCGTGACGGCTGCTGAATTATTAATCATCGATTGTGAGTGGTTGTGTTTGTGTGTGAGTAGGTGCTGCCTTCATGATCTCGGCTTTGGAATCGTCCGTTTTTTGTGCTTCCACTACGCTACCACAAGCGAATGGTGCGAGCGTATGAATTTCCAATATCGTTTCACCATTTGTGCTGCTTTTTTGCCACTCTCCGTACCATTTTACTCGGTTGAGTTCGCGAACATCGATACGCGATAGCCTCAAGGGTAGGAAGGAGGAAGAGGAAGGGGGGAGGAGGGGGTGTAGGGAATTTGTATGCTGCGTTTCCGGCCCGTATCGTTGTTGATAACATCACGTTTTGCCCAACTAATCCACCATCCGGTGGTTGCCTTTGCCCCTTTTCGCAGGAAAATGGAAGATCTGTGCCTGACCTCACTGCAAGCCCCGGGCGGGCGCCGCCGGGTCCGATGCCTTCCCACCAGGCGCAGGCTCTCCAGCAGCAGCAGCAACAACACCAGCAACAGCAGCAGGGCCTGCAGGGACACCATCAGCAGCAGCACCAGCAACAGCGGCAGGGCTCGAAGGAACCGGTGCTGCTGCAGGGCGACTTCCGGAAGGTGTCCGGCATCAGTTCGGAAATCTTCCGGCAGATCGAGGCGGTGGAAAATGATCACGATCCGAGCACAGCCGCCGCTCTGGAGGTAAGTGTTGGGGGTGTGGCGAAAAGTAACACAACGAAAATGTTGTCCTAATGGTTACCCTAGTAAGAAGAAAGGAAGGAAACTGATATATTCTATTCTTGTAGGAAAATTGCCTTCATCGATTCAGTCGTATTAACTTAACTGTTTCTTAAAGTGATGTTACTATCCACTGATAAAAGCACTAAAAAAGCACTGAAAAAAGCACTGAAGGCAGGAGTTTTGGATGGTGTGAATTTTAAAATAATTATACCAGTTAATTATCTAGCAATGAGTTAAGCTTAGGGGCTTCTACTGTCCAAGAGAAACAATTGTATAGAACTATAAGTCTCAATAACCACGTTTTCTTCAACTCTAGTTGACAATTTGTACATGAATTACTTAAAATTTTTTATTTTTTTGTTTTGAACTTCTTACATAGCATATATCCCAAAAAGCCAGGATATTTGTTTTCCTTGTTTCGGTTAACGAATACAAAGGATAAATTAGATTATTTTCAATTTGAAAACGAACTTACTAGAAATAATAAAAGCTGTCTTTTCGCACGTAACAAAGCCACCATTCTTGAAAGACCGAAAAGAAGACAAAACGTTTAGAACAAACAAGAGCATCGCTTTGTGCTTTTATCTCGAGTTCTGTCACCCCGTGACCCCATTGGGCGAGCTTTTTTGCGCACGCTTATAAAAACCTCCCAACGTTTGTGGTGAATAGAGTATGTTAAATTTGGCTCATCCTCCTACGTCTATCGCGAGATGGTTCACGTACGTCACCCGTCCAGTCGGTTGGACGGTTGGTTTTCCCACATCAAAGCCATTCCCGTACCCGTTGGAATGCTCCCGTTTCCCATGCTTGGGTCGTCGAGCAGAGCGTCGACTTCACGTCGATGGCAGACACATCATAGAAACGAGCTTTCATGTGAAGCCATCGGCTGTTGGATATCATTTCTCAACGGTTGAAGCCGGTGGGAGCGGGCTGGAGATGGAAACGTCACGTGCTCGGTACTCTAGTCGAGCGCACATATTTTTTCTCGGGCGGAAAACTTTAGCGCTCAAGGTCACAGTGTGTCTCACAGCTTCCAGAGCGCGTGCGAACCGTTCAGGATGGCGAAGGTTTTTGAAGGCAACACCATTGAACAGGGAACCTGACAGGCTTTGTGCGTGGCGAAAGTTTTAGGATGACACTAATTGAGTTTCACTGTTGGTGCGGGCGGGTGAAGAGGGTATAGAAATGGCTCCGCCTTTAGGTCCTGTCCATCGCATCGGACCATTCGTTCGTTGCAATGTTTTCTTTTTCGTCTACGACCCACTTAACGATTTGTTTTCCCTACTCTCATCTTCTTGCGCGCGCCTACTTCGGGCTAGGTGGTGGAGCGAAGGGGCGAAATGATAGTGCGCATCCTGGAGCCACGATGTATGGGCAGCCGGCAGGCCATCGAAGCGGGACAGAAGTTTCTCAACAAGAGTGACGCCAGGCACACGGTTCAGGTAGGTTCGCGCGTGAAGGACATCGGCATCGCTACGTCGGCAATTTCGCTAACAATTCATCATTTCTCTCTTTCCCTCTCCGTCAAACGCTTCCACACGCAGCTGGTCGAGATCGTCAAACGACCGGGCCAGACGCTGGGTCTGTACATCCGCGAGGGTAACGGAGCCGACCGGTCGGATGGCGTGTTCATATCTAGGATAGCTTTAGAGTCGGCCGTTTACAACAGCGGCTGCCTGCGGGTAAGTACGAAATTATCCGGGACCGAACTCTCGTGCTGACTGGAAATTTCAATTAAACTCCAATTAGCGGACCGAAGTGTGGGTGCTTTGGAGTGTAAAATTAGTATCTCGCAGAAGGAGACATCTTGCGGAAGACGAACTTCTGTTTGTCCGAGAAAAATCTTACAAAATTCATTCATTACAACTTTCCTACACCAGTTATTCATTGCGAAAATTGATTAAAATTACACCGAAGTCGTTGCTAACTTGCATTGCAGATATTTGCATAAACTAGAGATAGACTTGAGCATTCTATAAAGTATTATAATATTGTAAAACATTTTCAGAAAAGAATATTTGAGGAGCTTTAATAATCTTTTTGTTTTTATTTTACATTCCTGTTTTTAAACCAATAATCCTTTTCCTGGGGTGTTTTGGGGAAAACATACTATGTCAGCAAACCCTGGGCAGTTTTCGGGAGAATCGTATCGTTTTGAGGGTTGATTCTGTTTTTAAAATTCCTGGTAGTTGACTTTTTCGGTCGAAGTAACTGCTTCGAGTTTTTGGCTCATGAGAAATTGCCAGCTTTCTATCAAAGATCGGACTTTTCCAGGAATTCAAAATTTATAACAATTCTTCGAAAAGGGTTTTGAGACATCTCACAAAATTGAATGCAGCTGTCCTTCCTGGATTAATAAGTAATATGGTTGAAAAGATGGAATAATTTCATATTGCGCAACATATACTTTTCTTCATATTGCGCAACATATATCATAACACTTTGTGTTGTTGACAATAGCATGTAAATAGAATGTAAGATTAAAGCTTAGAAATCCGTATATTCGATGTGTGGAAAAATCGTCGTGTTTAAATCAACACATGTTTTAAAATGTCGCTCCAAAATCTAACAAAAACAAATTTCATTTAAATGAGAGTTTCATGTGCTACACGTTGCGATAAGCAAAGTTGCGTTCCGTTTGGTAAACGACGGCCGCAAGTGGAGTTCCGGATAGATTACAGCTGTTGTTTCGGAAGAACATCCTGCAAAAAGCAATGTCGATACGGGACGATACGACATTTGCACGCCATAATTGCCGACAAAAATGCTATAATTAAGACGCTACGAAAGTATTAATTAAAAGTTTTACGATTCAAAATGTTCTGCACCAGTGGTGAGCGAGAATGGAGCATTTGGAGTTGATGGGTTTTGCGGTCCGGTTCTTGTTGCGGGATGTAACGTGGTCGGTGTTGTTTGATGTGGTCACCGCGCTACATCGCGTTCAATGCGGTTGTTTGGGTTCTGAACCGATGACGGTTGCTTCACTAGCGAATCGGTTGGAAAATCGCTAACCTCAACGAAAATGCGAGACATTGAAAGCGCCGTTCACGTCGCCCAAACATGCCTATTTTTGGTATCGGTAAAAATTTGTTCTTCTCATTCAGCGTCGATTTTCTCCCGGACCTTGAAAGGTTCGGCGAGTTAACAGCTACTGGGCGCCTCCATCGTTTGGTCGTGACCGTATGAAAAGGGTTTCCACTGGTCCACAAGCCCCATCGCCTTACATAATGCTGGACCCAAACGTTCGACCGCTGAGAGGGGGTTCAGTTGTTCCGTAACAGCCGGAAGCGGGAGGAGAGGAGAACGACGTGAAAAGGATAAACGACGACATAAGGAACGAAATGTAATAATCTGCCATAGCCTATCAGTCGCTCGGTTGCATGGAAAGTGCGGTAGGGCGAACGGGGTCAACTGATTGGATGGAAGTAGCGCCAGAAGCAGCAGTATCTGCAACAAAAGCATCGGCAGCTGGCAGATAAATAGAGCTATTACCCGTAACGGTTGCTTTCGGTGAATCGAGGGTCGTTTCGTGCAGCTACGAGAGGATATGGCCTTTGTGCATATGGCTGGCTGTGGATGGCTGGACAATTAAATAAATGGTGAGGTGACCCCAAACTCCCTTCCCTCCGATAGAAAACTGGTCAAATGCATGAAGTACAAAACTTCAGCAACAGTTTTGTGGACAGCTTTTGGACACTGCCAAGGAAAAGGGGCTTGGAGAAAATAGCCGAAGCTGATATGCACGAGTTAACAATAAAAACTGTTTTAATTTCATAACGAAAAACGACCCGTTTTTCGTACCGTAAAACAACAAGTGAATCAAGAGAAAGTTGAAGTAACGCTTTCAAACGAAACGCCACACGCGCCAGTAGCGCTGATGACAAAACACGTCAACAACTGCACGCTGAAGCTGTTGCTTTGTTACACGCTTAATATATCATAGCTTTGTTTGTGTGTGTACGTGCGTTTGTGGCTGCTGTACGTGCTAGCGTATATGCATGTTTGTGTTTTCTTTTCATAAATACACCCTGCCCACCCTCCGCGGCCACCCTGCGTGCAGCAGACGAAGTGGGTGAGTTTGAAGGATGCTTGAGCAGAAGAAGCAGTGTTTTCTTTGCCCGCTGCGATATGTCAACAACACCCATGCTACGCCACAGGAACACTGACGGGCGCGATGCCGTGCGCACAATGGTCGCTACCGACAATAAGGAAAAGCAAGACGGCTCTTTGAGATTTCAGGGCCCTCCTTTTTTCAACGGCACGTGGCTCGTGCCTCCCCCGCGGGCACGCCTGTCACCTCGCCGTGTCACGGGATGTTTGCATTATTCCATTTCCGCTCCGTGCCATTCCGTGGGTACGTAAAGTGATAAGATTTTTTTTCTCACCCCACCGAAGAACCACCCGGCACGCGCGGAGGAGGGAATATGAAGACAAACGAAGCTTCTTAAGTATGATGTAAGCTTTTTACGCGTATATGTTTGTTGAGACTCCGATAGAAAGGAACATTGTTCAACGGGTGAGGCTGAGTAGAGCGAGCAGTAAGCGATCGTGTTTTTGTAGCTTTTTCATTAACCAACGCGTTTTGTCACGCTGAAATGTTTACAATGGAGCACTTTGGAGGTTGAAAACACGCTAGGATTGCCGTGTTTTTTAAGAAGTGAAGTTTTTAAGGATAAAAAATTTATTCATACTTGGTTAAATTTATCAGCTTAATATTTAAACAACATGTTTTAATTTAATATCAATTATCAATCAAGGTATTAGGGTGAAATCAATTTACCAATAGATTAAATCCTACCATTTTGATTAATTCTTCTTGTAAATATCATTTATCAATCAAAGTATTAGGGTAAAATTCAGTTACCAATAGATTAAATCCTACCATTTAATTATTCTTGAAAAACAAATCTAATTTACTACATTTTGTTTACATCAATTTTAGATTAATTTAATGGATTTTAAATGAAACCTATTTTATAGTTAATATTTAAAAAAAACATCATACTTTTCTGTTTTCACTTAATTTGTTTTAGGGTCAAAATGATTGTTAATTAATAGAATCCATTCACATCATTCGCTCGATTCTGTAATCGTTCTGGACACATTTTAGTTAATTTTTATAAAATAAATATTTACTCAAAAACTCACCTATCAAATCATTACTTTTTTCTCGCTACCTTTTCTCTCAGGTGGGTGATGAAATTCTGGCCGTGAATCTGGTGGACGTGACGCGGATGTCACTGGACGACGTGGTGATCATCATGTCGATACCGCGCCGTCTCGTGCTGGCGATCCGGCAGCGCCGTGGCAATCGCGGTGCCAACTCGCCCGGTCCGCCGCAGATGTCGCGACCGGAGCAGAAACCACCGCCGGTGGTCGTGATAAAGCGCGACCTGCGCGACGAAGACCTGGACGACTCGGACCGGGCGCCGCGCTCGTCCCGTTCCTCGCGCGAGCGTCGCACCGGCGATGGGCGCGAAATGACCGAATCCCGCTCCCGCCTCGGGCTGGGCCTAAACAATTACAGTCCGCAGAGCGAGCAGCTCGATCTGTACTACGGTGGAGGGCGCGGTCCGGGCCCGGGCGGGCCCGTCGAAACGCCCAGCTGGGGCTACAAACCACCCGCGCCTCCTTCGTCGGTCATTACGGAGCAACCGAAGGGAATGCACGGTGGTGGTGGTGGTGGAGGAGGTTTCCATACCTCCCACTCCTACTACCAGAATGCCGGTACGCTCGAAAGCTTGGCGGAGAAGGTGCACGCGTTCTACCCTTCGGCCACCACCAGCCGCCGGATGTCGGCGGGACCGGCGGGGGTGGCGATGAGCCAATCGCACCAACGCTTTCCCCGGAGCGGTTCCGATCAGCATCTGCCGCGCGTCGAGTACGCCGATTACGCGTCGCTCGGCCGTGTCATCCGCTGCTGGCGCGGTCCAGCCTCAAGTCGGATTTGGTCGGTGCGGCACCGATCGCGGGTGGAACGCTCGGGCGGTACGGAAGGTACGACGCTCCGCCGCAGTCGTCCCGTGCGCCCAAGTACGGTCCGTCGCCGCTGGGTGCGACGGCTTCCCTGCAACGCCGTTCCCGACCCGCCCTCGACTACTCCAGCGACACGGAAGCCACGATCGGGCCGCGACCAAGCTACTACTACTACAACCATCCGGCGATGGCACCGGCTGCCGCTGGCACGATGGGACGCGGCAGTACGCAAGCCCTCGGTGGCGGTCCCGAGTTCGCCAAGTTCAACTCGCTGCCTCGTGAGCGACCGGGCGCAACTCGGCTCGGACTGCGTGGGCGCATCGCCGATCGCCTCCAAGACGAAGCGGACGGGAACGTGTCGGCCCCGGAGTACTCGCTGCCGATCCGGCGCGACATTCGCGATCTGCGCAACCGCATCACGGCCAGCCCGTCGATCTTCACGTCGGACGAGTATCGCGCGTGGCTGCGACGTGCACCGAGCAGTTCGGCCATCTGCGAGCAGATGCGGGCGTCGCGCGATCTGCTCAATCAGCAGCGCGCCCACCGGTTCTCGTGCAGCGCGGAAAACATCCACGACGTGCTGAAGAACACCGAACACATCTACAGCAGCCGCACGGGGCTTGCCGTTGGTGGTGGTGGTGTTGGTGGCGCCGGTGGCGGCGTTGTCGGCGGCACGCTCGATCGACACTCGATGGCGGCCGGCGGACCGCGAATGTCGTCGCTTCCGGTGCGTTCGCTGTCCTCGCAGCACATCGGTGGCCCATCATCGATACGGTCGCCGAGTGTGCGGCGCATGCGCCAGCTTGTGCCCGGCTCGGTGGTAGCGGCCCTCACCGGCCACCAGAGTCCGGCACCGACGCCCAGCACCACCCTCCCACGGGCACACCGCCAGATCGACATCAACCCGGCGGAGTACACCAAGTACAAGCTGGACAAACCGGTCGTCGATGCGGTCGGCATGTCGGGCATGCTGTGGATCCATCTGCTCGCGGGACGCGGGCTGCGGGCGATGTCGGAAACGTCCCAGATCCAGCAGCCGCTCATACGCGACCTGTACTGCGTGCTCGAGTGCGATCGCATCCACAAGGCGCGCACGGTCGTGCGATCCGGCGATCTGCAGTTCGACTGGGACGAATCGTTCGAGCTCGATCTCGTCTGCAACAAGCAGCTGGACGTGCTCGTCTACTCGTGGGACCCACAGCATCGCCACAAGCTGTGCTACCGTGGTGCGCTTTCCCTCACCACCCTGCTACGACAATCACCGATTCATCAGCTGGCGCTCAAGGTGAGTTCGGAACGGAGAGCTTTTTGTTTACAATTACCATGTTTTTCT
>JXXB01017936.1:0-11565 GCA_000956275.1 Anopheles koliensis
TGTTTAACCCACTAGGTCGAAAACTTTAAAATAATTGTGTTGCTATTTTGTAAATTTTTTCCATTCTCTAATTTGCTTCACACATTAATCATAAATATTGCTACTTTCATACATATTTATTTACTAACGTTCGTATTACTAATTAACTATTGTGTTCACCATGCACTTTCATATGCCGCTGTAATACGGCCTTTTGGCGAAACGATGCGTTACACACGTCACATGAATACGGTTTTTCTCCCGTATGTCGTCGTTGATGCAATTTTACAGATTTGCTCTGCGTAAATCGCTGCCCACACACATCACAGGTAAATGGCTTATAATTGAAGTGTGTGTACCGATGCGTTTTAAGTGAACCGCTTTGCGTAAACTCTTTTTTGCAGATGTCGCATTTGAATGGTTTTGTGCTTCGGTGGGAATGCTGGTGACGGTACATGTTAGTTCGAGACGAAAATTCTTTGCCACATTCTGGACATCCAAAGGCGAGCAACTGTTTGTTCGAAACTTTCGGCAAGTTATTCATGGCAACGATAGATGCGGTTTCGCAAAGATTTGACGATGGGTTCATCTCCATAAACCTTTCATCGAGATATTCGGTGGTTTCCCTTAAAATCATTTCGTCAGTAGATGCCAGCTTTTGATTAACACGAGTATCTCTTGTTAAAAATTCCATAGCAGAATCTTCGAGCTGTACCACATCCTCTGTTCCCTTCAGCATTAAATCTTGTACATCTAGAAGCTGGTCGGATAACTCTTCGTCGTTCGAAACAGAATCTTCGATTACTTCTGTAGATTGTACATCATAGGCGTGCTGCTCATCTTCTTCTTCCAATGAAAGATTTGCTTTGGGGGAAATGTTCTCAGAAAGCTCGGCCCTTAATTGTCTATCAGTGCGTATGCATAATACTTTAAATTGGTAAGCTATGGCCAACATATGCATACACTTATCGCATATGTTACATGGTAGTCCAGCTGGGTTGAAAACCTGAAATACAATAACCGTAAAGCATTTTCCTATTATAAAGTACAAACCGTACTTACATCTACTGTAGTGCACCATTTGAACACACGTTCATAAATAGCTAGAGACTGCAACGCATTTTTGTCTCCACACCCACGGCAACTAGCGTATCTGGTAGTTGTATCATTCTGTGTTTCTATTGGATTATCCATTATCCAATGCCTATCGCACGCTTGATTACAAAGAAAAACTAATTAAACCCAACAAGCTACACATTTTGCAAAGAACATTTTCAACATCCTTCAACGACAGTGTTTGTTTATTTGAGAAAACACCCATAGAGCAAAGATCAAAATAATAGTGCTATAGCCAGTAGCTATTAAACCTCAAAAAAAGTAGTAGTCTGGTAACGGATCCTGCTTCTTCAAATTCTCCAAAATTCGATTTTCAGTTTAATTTTATTTCCAGCTCATAGGCTCTCTGATACAGAATTTTTTATAAAACAGAATTTAAATAATCAATAGACCCATTTGCTGTAATTAAAAATCAAATTTTAATCCAATACAGTGATGGCAAAGGATCTACGATGCCATAAAAAATGACAGCAAATGATTGATTACCCAATGAACCGAATGGAATGAAATTAAACCCTTTCTATTATTTGACCATTACTGCCATCTTGCTCACATGAATAGTCTGTTAAATATGAGTACAAGTCTTGCCTACGCGGTGAAACAATTTATTCTAGCATCTATTTAATTTTATAGAATTGAAAAAATAATAAACATCAGATGGTTTGGTCGCTGTTACAGCACTGCTTTCACGCCATAAACTCGTGATAGCATCGTTATAGCACCGTGCACGCTCATTCCTTGCTCGGCGAGCAGAGCTGTCAATGTGTATACATGTGTGCGTACATAGCCTCAAATTTGCTTCCACAGTTGAGTTGGTCACTTTTGATCTCGAATTCTGTGGAAATTATCGTGAACGATTGTGCCGCTAAGCGTGTGTAACGTGCAAGGAAAAGTGTTAAAACAACGCGATTCGCGTTTCCGTGCATTTTTCACCGCACCTGCTTTCCACATACAGCAGCCATCGCGTTTTAGTTCGTGCGCAGTAGCAAGTGTTCAATGGTGGTAGTGTGAGCAGGCAAACACGAAAACGACAGTGTGAGTCAGTCGCAGACAGCACGTTTTGTTCAAGTTCCCAGCAGTTTTCTCCGTACGAAAATGGCGTCGACAGATCCGCAATCGAAAAATCGTATGCAAGGATTCAAAAACAAAGGAAAGGATCAAGATGTAAGTATGTGCATCATAGAAGAGGCGTTCTTTGCTAAATAGGGTCTGCCCTGGTGGTCCAGGTGTGGAGCAGAACGCGAATTTAATTATCGCTCCGGGATCAAATGACGGAGTGTGTGTTGCAGGAAGGATTGAAGTGAATTACGTTTCCGTTTCGTGAAACACGAGGTTTCGTCTATACTGTTCCGGCGATGGATTGAACCCGCACTCTCGGGGCATTATTTCAAGCGCCTAGCGAAAGAACAAACGCGAGATGAGACCGAGAAGGTTCCGCAGTTTCGTCTCCTCAAGCGATTTTCACCTCGTCACAACGCGTTGCTCGTCCCGTGTTTTTCTTCCCTTTACCCAACGTCATTCTTCTGTTTGTGGAATGGGCAATGTGGTCTTAAGCGGCGAGTGTTCCCATCTTTTGTGTGTAGACATGGATGAAGCTCGTTGGTTTGTTGGTCAAGCTATGATGAATCGACTCGTCTCGTAATCATAAAAGTGAAGCGCTTAAGGATGATGTGCTTCGGGGCAATTTAGTGGACGGTGGTGGCCTGGTGCTGCTACGAACGGTGATGGGGTGTGGGAGTGTTGCGCTTTGCGTGTATATTTATTTTTACAATTGTGTTAGAGAGCTCAGTCGGATTGCTTCGATATGATTCAAGAGAGAGAGAAAGAGAGAAAGAGAAAAAACATGTACACCGAGGTCATCATGCGAAGAGATAGTTATTTGGAACTATGCTGACCTGTGGTGTATAGCAAACGAAGACTTCGATCATATGGTCGATGATGAGCATGATGGAGGAAACAGTACCGTGTTTATGGTTCGATCACCATCTTCCCTTTCGGCAGGAAATGCGGCGAAGAAGAACGGAGGTCACGGTGGAGCTGCGCAAAAACAAACGTGAAGAGACGATCCTCAAGCGACGCAATGTTCCTCAGACAACAGAATCAACGGACGAGGAGCTGGATTACACGCTACAGTCGAATCTGTGGAAGCTGGTCGAGAAGGCGGCCAACAGCAGTGACAAAGAGGGACAGTTGGCCGCCGTTCAGGCCGCTCGGCGATTACTGTCGTCGGACCGCAATCCTCCGATTAACAGTCTCATTGACAGCGGCATCCTTCCGATTTTAGTCAATTGTCTTGAGCAGGACGACAACCAGGTGCTGCAGTTCGAGGCGGCCTGGGCGCTCACAAATATCGCATCTGGCACGGCTCAACAGACGAGTCAGGTCGTCCGTGCCGGTGCCGTTCCGCTGTTCCTGCGTCTGCTCGGTTCACCCGCACCGAACGTCTGCGAGCAAGCGGTTTGGGCGCTGGGAAACATCATCGGCGATGGTCCGAGTCTGCGGGACTACGTGATTAAGTTGGGCGTGGTGCAGCCGCTACTGTCCTTCATCCAGCCGGACATCCCAATCCCGTTCCTGCGCAACGTCACGTGGGTGATTGTGAATCTATGTCGCAACAAGGATCCACCACCACCGGCAGCCACGATCCTGGAGATACTGCCGGCATTGAACATGCTGATCCACCACACGGACATCAACATCCTGGTCGACACGGTGTGGGCGTTGAGCTACCTGACTGACGGTGGCAATGAGCAGATCCAGCTCGTGATCGATAGCGGCGTGGTGCCAAAGTTGATCCCGCTTCTGTCGCACGTCGAGGTGAAAGTACAGACGGCTGCCCTTCGTGCTGTCGGTAACATCGTTACGGGTTCGGACGACCAGACACAGGTACGTAGAAAGCTGTGTCAGCAGGACAGGAAAGGATGGAAGGGGGAAATCTAATTCACCCACTGCGATCCACCTTATTTTTTTCAGGTCGTGTTGAACTGTGACGCCTTGTTGCATTTCCCGAAACTGTTGACCCATAGCAAGGACAAGATTCGTAAGGAAGCCGTATGGTTTTTGTCCAACATCACGGCGGGAAATCAGTCGCAGGTGCAGGCCGTCATTGATGCGGGCCTGTTGCCGAAGGTGATCGAGAACCTGAAGCACGGAGACTTCCATACGCAGAAGGAGGCAGCCTGGGCAATCAGCAACCTTACGATCAGTGGCAATCGCGAGCAGGTTGCGCAGCTGATACACGATGGTGCCATCCCACCATTCTGCGATCTGCTCATGTGCCAGGATTGTCAAGTGATCAATGTATGTAGTAGTGATCGCTTCATTCGACGGGCCAGCGGACGGTGTACTAATTGTGGCTCAATTTTACCAACGCAGGTCATATTGGATGGTATTAATAACATGCTGAAGCTGGCCGGACCGCACGCGGAACATATCGCGAACCTGATCGAGGAATGTGACGGCGTGTCGAAGATTGAGCTCTTGCAGAACCACGAAAACGTTGAAATCTACAAGCTGGCGTACGATATTATCGAACAGTTCTTCTCGGACGATGTGAGTGGCTGAGTTAACATCCCGCTAACCCCGGGGGGCTTGCGTACGAGTACTAGCATTTCGAATAATTTCTCGCCCACCTTCCCACGTTCTTGCAGGTGGATGAAGCTGTACTGGAAGATCTTAAACCCGCGGCGGACGAGAATGCGTTCCAATTCAACCAGAATCCGAACATTCCCCGCGATGGATTCAACTTCTAGATTGCCGGTGAATGGCTCACAAATAGACACACAAAAAGAAAGGAAAGTAGGATTCGGTATCGACACGATCGTCGATACGAACATACACATGCGGAAGAGAGACAGATACATCAGCGAACATCATCCGGCTGCATCAAGTGGTGTATTGTGCGCGCGCCAACCACAGGACGACCAAGTGTCAGCCGTAGACTTTAAAACAAACGAAATCTTTAGGACTTGCTTTTGCACACGACTACTACACAGCGATAGAAGAGCATTTGTTTTGATGTAGTTTTTTTTTTTTTAATTTTGCTCCACTATCAACGATGAACGCTATAAAATTTAAATTGATCAATCCAACTATGCGATGATCAGATCACAGATGACATCATTGTTTATCAGTATGATCTTGTTTGGAAAATGTTGTTGTGTAACATTTTTTCTTCTGTTTTTCGTTGGAATTCGACAGTTCATCATCAGGATCTTGGTTTAAATTAACTATTAGGTTCAATGCCTCAATCACGCATGCGTATGCAGGAATTTATTACGGTTTAGGACGAGGGCCCAGACCGAAGAATTTGGACGTATTTAGTAAACGAAGCAACACCCGACCCGATCAATTTGCCGGTTTGTTAGCCTGCAGCGTTCTTTGAGTTGGCAGGGAATTTCGATACGAATAGTTCCGCGATATGTTTAGACTATTTTCTGTATGTAAGTTCACATAGTTGGATGAAAATGAATTATTTGTTGTATAAAACAATGAATGTAAATTTCATTGCAAAATGGTATGCATTTGCAAGCCCACACAAGTGGTGGTTTTGGAAACAGATAATTAGCGGTCACGAACTACGGAACACATAAATAACGATATTTATTGAAATTCAAGGACTGATGACTTATTTGTATGTACTTCTTCTCCGACGACCGACGACTGACTCACTACCGACGCGGACCTAACGACATCAGCTTTCCTCCTACCGATGGGCGGGAAAATGCTTACGTGCAGGCACTTAGGAGACGAAAACGAACACACAGAGCGAAGCGTATCACATGTATCACAAATCACACAAGCAATGTCATCGTATCTTTCTTATATATTCACTTAGAACAACAAAAACAAAACTGGCAACTGGTAGAAGCAAACAAGTTAAGCAGAATGTCGAATCCGTGTCACAAACTGTTGTCACGGTAATTGCTGGCCACCAGTGCACGCAGAAGAGGAAGCGAACACTACACACAACAATAGGGACTTTTGCGTTTTCCACACATGCAGAGTGTGAACAACACAACTGCGAATCAGTTTTTAATGACCTCTCGAACTCGCAATATCGATTATCTCTGTTGCATACATGTTGTTTGGTTGAATTTGAAAGGATTTACGAGCCATCCTGGAAGGGTACAGAAAACACACAGGGCAGGGAAAGACAGAATAACAGATCAACACTTAAATACAAACCACATCTTCTACGCAGCAACACTGAACGGATTATTGGGGAACATTTTTATCAGCACTTGAGCGAGCGGAAAAAGCGACCGATACAACAAATAATGATTGTGATCCTTCAAATGTTGGTGGCGTGCATTAATAGTATGCTGCACCACTTGACATCACTGTAAATAGATTCGTTTCGGCAGGAAAGCGAATAATCAGTAAACTCCTCTAAACATTTTTGTGGACGATCAAAGCAGGCACCGAAGGATCGTCTCGCGAGAGGAAGGAGACAGAACGCAACTGTTGGATTTTAATAATTTACTTTCACGTTTTTATGTGTTATTGATGTGCAAGGAGGCAAAACGGCAACCGTCCTAGGACGGTTGGTGTTGTCATCCCGCAGCGTGTATATCACCATCAGACTGCTCACTGTATGAATGGGAAAACGGAAATCAAAGAAAAAATTACCCGGCGTCAATCTTAGATGTAAAATACAGAGAGTAATGCTGGCATTTTCTTTTTTGTAAGAATTGCGTACGCTACCCAACGATAATCGGAGAAATTATCCAGTCGAGGGAGAACGTGTTGACGATCGCTTGAGGCGCGAGGGCTGTGTGTGAAATACTATGCTAAATAATTAAGCGAAATAACTAAACGGAGAGTGAGAGTAGCAGGAATTTTTAGGGAAAACCGGTGGCA
Source organism: Anopheles koliensis (assembly GCA_000956275.1). Taxonomy (NCBI): domain Eukaryota; kingdom Metazoa; phylum Arthropoda; class Insecta; order Diptera; family Culicidae; genus Anopheles; species Anopheles koliensis. The sequence goes on from JXXB01017936.1 coordinate 6,958, forward strand.
TAGCAAAAGAAGATGAAAAAAAATTAACAAATACAAAAAATAATTAAATTTGGCATCGTGTTGAAGCTGTCACTACTTGAGGCTTCCGATGTTTTGTGATCAAAACGCACGCTCTACTCGATAGAGGGGTGCGGTGTTGGTGTTGTGAGGGCCGTAGGTGTACTCAAAAAATAAATTAACACGGAGAGCTGCAGTAGGTCAGGAAACGATCGGGCGCGCACAGAATACGGGAGGGGAATCGGGCCAGGATTGTGTTGATTGTTGCCTTGGCCGCTCGCACTAGTAAGCATACAGATATTTTTGTAAAATAGTATCGTTTTTAATTAATGATTCCGCAGCGCTGCCATCCTTCTCTGCGTCTCACCCTCTCTTCCCCCTCCACTTCCCTCCCTCTCTCACTCTCTCTCTCTCTATCGCAGCTAGTATGATGAATGAAGCTGCAGCACATAGTAGAGCAACAAAGTATAAAATAATTTATTTTCTACGACTTACTAGGAAAATAATGAAGGGAGAACTCAGAGCTTTTTCGAGGGACGAATGCATTCGACACATGCTGGACCAATGCATACCTTCCCCCCGCAACAACTAACCCGAGTGATGCGAAGGGAGAAGATATAGGACAGGAATGAGAGAAGAGTAGAATTGTACGTTGTAAAATATGTCACCAACAGCGAATGGCGCACTCACAAGGTCTGAATTTGATGGGTGCGCGCGTGCGTTCGCGTGGTGAAGATCGATTATCCTGCTCGCGCAGCGCAGTTTGCGTTGTCTTACACTCTCTGTGACGGGGGAATGAATCCTGTTGTATTGAAAGGAGAGCCCACTTTCGCAAACGAAACGAGGAGACACACAGGCTCTGCGATTGGAATCGCAACGAATGAAAGCTTTAAATGAAATGGTATAGTTGATCAGCCTACGGCCAAAGGCATTAAAAGAAAACGCCAGTGATGAATCCGGCGCGTGTCCGCCGAATGTCGAATCCTTTTCGTGTGCGTGATTAACGGATCTGGCGAATGTGTTAGAATATTTTTTTTCGCTTTTTTTTGTTTTTGAACGTCAGAATTCGCAAACGAATCACGAATTGTTCGCGTTCGGGCCGCCCTAACGTAAGTGTACATGAATTTTAGGGAATATTTGCCTCTTGCCAAACGTTGTTTAGTTGGGCCAAGCATCAGGAAGGCTCGATGGAGGCACACAGCGTTGTTTCCCCCCTCCAGTCGCTTCCGTTTTCTAAAGCAAATGATGGGACACGAGGCGTGCGTACTACGTCAAACGCTGCGGTGGAAACTGAGATGGTGCTTCGGTACCAGAGTGGTGGAGCGCTTTGGATTCCCTATTGTGGACCAGGCAGACATTTAAATCTGTATAAATTCTTTATATATACACACATAAGAATCACACCCTTACACATGCGAAAAGAAAGGACAAACGTACCATTTATTCCAGGCGAAGATGTAAGGAAATGGCGAAGAAATTAAATCAAACACAGTGAGCCTACGTTGAAGGCATCCAACGTTTTTTTCATTAAAAAATCCCTTTTCCTCACCCAAATTTAATACGATTGAAATACGTGAATTATTTTTGATCACTATCAATAAAAAAAATAAACACGGAAGGAACTTGAAATAGAACCGGAACGTAAACCTCCTCCTCCTCGTCGTCGAGAAATCCATAGTAAAACCGGACAAAAAACACTCATACACAGTATAAGCTTGAAAGTTTTGTTTAGTTTGTGTCATTCTCACAAAATTGACTTCGTATAAATCATTTAGCTGTGCTGTGTGTTCATGATTATTTGCAAACGGTCGAGCTAAAATAATGGTGAGTATAGTTCAAAATCGGCCAGCTATTATAACTGACCGAAGCACGATGGTTCAGGATGTGCGATAAGTTGACCAAGTTATGTGATGAGCACTGGTCAATCCCTATCTGTATATCACGCGAGCTGTGCGTTGCTTAATAAATGCATTAAACTATATAAGGTATTTTTGGAAAGAAATCGGTCGTATTTTCAGTTCGTACTATTCTCCATCTCCAACGGATTTTTCGTAAACGACCGGTTCTGTCTCCATGACAGAAGGCGAGCCGTTTGACAGCTGTGCATTGGTGTTGGTGTCGGAGCGAGACGGCTCGATAGTGTGTTGGTGAAGCAAACGCAACGAGCGAGAGGCTAAAGAAGGTGGCGGTGTGCGTTTGTGTTTTGTTGATGGAATGTAAAAGTCTGTCGCATCGCAAAAAATCGCGCTCCGCACCTTTACTCGGGCGGCCCTAGTTATCGCGCCACAAACACCCCAAAAAAAAGGTATACGGGATAAAGTATTCGATGTTCGTATTCGTTGTGCGAACTCTAGTGCTAGTACGGCAGGTATGAAGAAGGAAAGTGTTTAATCATCTCTCTCAGCTGCTGTGCGATAGTGGAGTGTTGTTGTGTGTGGTGCTGCCTGTCCCTATGTGCGCTGGATGCTTTTCGTAGCAATCGTCGTCGTCTACCGGAGCAGAAGTGAACAGATTTTAACTAACCACCCCGAAAGGCTTCCACGCGCGATTGTCGCAATGGTTGTCGAAAGATGGAATTAAGGCAACCCGCACAGCCATCTTCGCCGCCGTCCTCATCCTCGCCATATCAAAGGCTAACCCCAGCTGGATCTGCAGTGGGTGGCTGTGGTGATGCGTTGCTGCCCCGCTCCTGCCCAATAACAGTGCGTGTGCGACGAAAAAACCTCGGCAACTTGCCGAGCATCCGTGAAAAGCTGAGCGCAATTTTCGGCATTCAGCTGCAAGAGGTGTTTCATTCCACCGATGAGCAGCAATATCAACAGCAGCAGCAGCAGCAACAGTTCGCCACATTTCAGGTGGTGGATGAAGCTTCCGGGTGCCAGGTAGCGGTTGGGAGTGCACTAAGCAGCTCCCTTGTCTCCAGTAGCAACGGTGATCTAATCTGTCAAATACAGGTGAGTTGTCGCGGGCATTTAGCCAGAGCCATTTTTCCCCATTGGCGGTGAGAAAGACGTGTGCGATCGGGTTAAGTGCAGCAACGCCAGCGGGTCTTGGGGAGGGTGTTTGGCGCTCGCGAAACTCGTTTTCGTCACATTGTTTTACGCAGTTAGCATAAGGCTAGCTTCACCTTCAGCTAGTCGCCGCCATAACCGGGCAGGCTGCGGTGCGGCGAACAGTGTACCATAGTTACGCAGTGGTTGCTGATTTGGAACGTTTCCAGCATCGGATCAGATCTCAGGCACGAAAGAAAGCAACGCGCACAGTTGTAGCAATCCCCTTATTATCGATCAATCCGTATTGGCACATGATAGATAATTTTTCTATTACAAAAAAAAATGGTCCATAGAACAGCCATGCATCACAACGGTCGTAGTCGATGAATGTTTCATCGTAAAAGGGCTTTCCCGAAAAGCACGGTGGCAACAACAGTGCAAACCAGGCCATTATTTATTATCCCCAATTGCTGCCACGCTTGATAAGCTATCGGCTACTTCCGCCCGTTTCCGTTTTGTATTGTTCGTTCCATGCCAGTTGTTGTGACTAGATAGATCAAATCTGTTCCACGTCCGTGAGCGATGGGTTGAGCCGGCAACCTCCCTTCCCTGTTGCCGCTTATTAATGTATACAATCGCTGCCACCGCCGCCATGTGGTTAATTTTTTGAATTGTCTTTGTAATAAAACGGACTGGCCCGTCGGTTGCAATTATCAATCGGCACACAGTCGCCTGTCCCTGGTTGGCCGTTGCGTCACGATCGCGGTTATCAGCGGGTCTTCCTTTCCTTTGCCTCACGGCACGGCTAAATTCGTTGGGTCATGCTGATAAAGGTGATGCTGCTTTATTTATAATTCCATCAGCATCAGCGGTGAAAGGTTCCTTCACAATCATTTCTGGGAGCTGCTAGCGGGAATTGGGCAGATTGCCTTGAAGTTTGCATTTTTTATTTCTAATGTTTCTACGAGCGTCATATCTCCGGTAACCTCCCTCACTGCAGTTCACGGGGAGCTGATCAGTTTCTTTTGGGTTTTAGATTGCTGAGTTACGGGGTACGGCACGGCAGTATTAGAATGTGAGATATCTGATGCTTCTCGTGGAACTATCATTAAAATACAGATTCATCGCAGAAACGTTATAGTATTTTTTTCTTATTAACTGACACCACCTTCAAACGATCCGGCGACTAGCCCCTTGATGATCGTGTTTTCGTCACCAGCCAGCCGGCACTGTCGTCATTGGGTTAAATTTAGAACGTTATGCTGAAAGTGTCATACACCTTAACACATGTCTTGTAGCTCACGGACCGCTAGAATGTGTGAGAATCAACAAGCAAGGGTGAAAAGGAGCGAGTTCTCACCGGTTATCCCAAGGTTGTTCCTGTTGGCAATGGAACTTCCAGTCACTCGTAACACCCGCACATTCCTCCATGCCCATTCCATAACACATTCTTCAAATGCACTTCTTGGCTCTCATTCGCCATGTTGTGGTATTTTTAGCGAGCAATACGAATGGACAAGAATTAGATCGGGACTGGGAACAGTCGGTCAAGTCGGAATGTAGGTCACGCTTAGCTTTCTTCCGCAGGCGATCTTAGATGAAATAGAATTGATCATAT
>JXXB01017948.1:0-13323 GCA_000956275.1 Anopheles koliensis
GCACACATAAACATTCGGCTTCGACGGGTTCGTGCTTAACGTGCAAATCCGCACAAATGATCCTTGCGATGATCGATGCGGATCAGTTTGGGATGTGGCAGCAGCTAAATGGCCGCGGGCCGTGCGTGCGGTATCGCTCGGACCCCCTCCGGGATGGAACGCATTTGGATGCGGCATTGTTTCCATTTCCATCCAAGGCTACACCGCGAAACAAAGTAATAATGCCGTACGGACGCACGGTACGGTTCGGTCGGTAGTGGTATGAAAAATTGCTGCTATTTAGCACGCGGCACCGACCGAACGGGTTGCGAACGCTGCCAACAACGCACTTTAGCGTGTGCGCGGCCAGCCTGCCGAACCCTCCTCCCACCTCCCCTACCTAGTGCCCTGCCCCAAACAAACATTCCAACAAGCCGTGAGGGCCGCCTCATGCTCTTCTCCCTTTTTGCTGGGGATGAATGTCTTGCGCATGTTTTTCCTTCCCCGGCGCGGGTTGGAGCGAGCGGAGTGTTACAAGAAATAAAGAAACTACTCTCGGTACAATAGCAGTGACCGCATGTTTCAGTGTTCCAGTGTTTGATTTAATGGCCCTCTGTATACACGGCCGTCTCGTCGCGAACGTTTCGCGTTTCACCTGCCCGTTTTCATCCTCTCGAGGGAAGCAACAGGGGCGAACCAAAACAAAAAAAACGCAGAAAGGCCTCCCTAACGCAAGCTAGAACGTTTCAGTCCCACCGGCCTCATTTGTTATGCTGTTGAAGCTGTGCACCGGATGCGAAACGGTGATCGATCGCGGAAGTGAAGATTCGGTTCGGTACGGAAAAACATCAAACGCGTGTGCTGCTCGCTCGCTCGGGCGCTCTTGAAACGGGCGAATCTTTCTCCGTTGTCAAGACCCTCTCGAATCGATCAAAATCGGTACGATATGTTTGGAACGGTTGAAGTGTTCGCGACCACACAAACACAGGCAAAATGGCGATCAGCATCGGGAGGATTATTTACGAATTTAAGCTTTAATAAAACAGCAATAAATTGCGACGAGTCACTTCGACGACAGCGAGTTGGGGGCAAGTTTTTCGGAGAAAGTTGGTGGAGCAACTAGCAAGGGCACACAGAAAAAAAAAGATTGGTTGCAACCGGTGGTGCCCTTCGGTGGTATTTTAAGCGATCTTTGCTGAACGCAACGGGAGACCATGAGATGAGTTGCGTTGGGAATGATGATTGCACGAAAAAATGATCCCCTAACCCGGGTTCGGGTTCGGCAGTAAACATAACTCTCCAATTATTACCGCAACCGCCATCAACTCGTCATCACCTCATGCGCACGTATCGCGCGTAAGCGAATTTGTGTGTGATCTGAATGATTTAGGTGACGGCCCCTACACCATGGCTGCCCAAATGCCGCTGGATTCGAACCGAGGAATGCCTCCCGGAATGGTTTGCACCTTTATTCCTGCACAATCATGCGCAATGTCATGTCTTCATCGCCCATCTATCTCTTTCTCTCTCTCTCACACACACTCGTACGTGAATGAACGGGGGAAAACCAAGCGAGCAAGCGAGCAGCACACGCGTTTTAATAAATCCAACTTGCCGAGCTGCATCATCATTCTCATTATTTAACATCGGCGCGTCCACGTGTAGTGTAATGAAGCGATTTTTCGTTACCCATTCGGCCAAGCGATATGGGAAGCGCACCAACACCAACACGCGCGGTGAACGTTCGTTGGACGCGCGGTAATCGCGGCATTATAGACCGCAGCGCCGTTAAGCACGAACGTGGATACGCACGATCAGGCGAGACGTACGATCACAACCACAACCACCACGACTGCTACACGAGATGGTGCTTGGATGGATGGTGGAAAACCCATGTGCACGCACGCACATACCACGGAACGGCGTTCACAAATTTTCCTTTTACCGCGCGGCAATGAAGAAGTTTTCCTCACGCGCGCGTGCGAGTGCGACGGAGCTACATGCTACACACATGCACGAGGTATAAATCTTTATGCCCTCCACCCTTTCCGCTTCCCCTCATACCGTCGCTCACCGTCCGGGAGCGGGAGGCCGTGAGGTTGCTGCTCACATAAATTGGCCAGTATTTATATATATACGTGCTGAATAATGCTGAGCTTCTCGGAGCCCCGTGTAGGATCTGCCGTGCGAGAGACAGAGAGTACGACTATCGACAGCTCTTTTCAGTATCGCGGTATCCGCTACTGACCGCTGACCGGTGTCTGCAGATTAACGACGACGGTGAGCTGCTCGTTGTTAATGAGTAACGTTCATGTTCGTGGCCCGTCCGCGTTTTACATCTGTCTCGCTAATTGTCCCAATTGGGAGATGAGACAGTTCCCATCGTCTGGCGTGTGCCAAAATAAAAAAAAAAAACACTCACACACAAAATCACCCTCAAAAGCCGGGGAGTTCCCATTCGTTGAAAGGTAACGATGAAATCGAACCGACATCGTCATCACAAAAAAAAACCACGAGACCGACCGCGGGTAGGTTTAACGATTCCGGGAGCAAATACAGGAACCCAAAAGCAGGCAGATCTTCAGACGAATGATTCAATTGTCGATCGATTCGTTTCGATTCGATTTCCATCCATCAACTGCATCCTCCCGTGCAGCTTCCGGACTTCCGGGGAGCAGCAGCAGGAAGCCCAGGTTTCTTTTTGACGCGTGTCTGTGTCTGCTGCCGGTGTGCCACTTTTTCCTCGCAAGCAGGAAAACCGCTCGCAATCGCAATCGGTGGATAATTCAATTTCCTTCTCCTTGACGAATGCTGCAGCTCAAACGCAGCCGCATCCTTCGGAAGTGCGCCAATAGCGCTGCGGGTGACTCCGGTAATTCCGGGGCTTTCTTCCGCTTCAGCTTCAGTGTCGGTGTTTGTTTTGCACGGTTGATTACACAGTTTGCACACGAATGGCAGGCAGCAACTCCTTCGCGTACGTGGCGTGTGTCACAGCCAGCGAAGTGAGTCACGTTTCGATGCCCCGATGCAATATAGTGCGTCACCTTCAGTTCGACAGCTCCCGCGTGGGGTGGGGGAAAGGAATCGATTATATATTTCACCTCACACAATGCGCTCGGCAAATAAACACAACCCTTCATGTGCAGAGCTGCAGCTGCCTGTACGCTATAATCAAACGCGACAGGACGTTTCAAGGCGACCAGCGTCACCAACTGCTGCTGCTGCTGAAGCTACTGTTGCCGGCCCGACGTTCGACGATGAGTCTGAGATGTTTGGAGGTATCTTCACACCCGTACACACACACACACACACACCTAAACACGCACGTTAATCCATCACGGTGACCCAGACCCTCAGACAGGCTGCAGTGACAGGCTCAATTAGAAGAAATGCGTGATTGTTACACCACCTCTAGGACAATTCGTACGACTCGGAGTCATTTGTCCCGAGCGGCATGTAAATTTCGGTTGATTAATGATGATACGCTCACTTCACACCAGTCAAGATTTTCGGGCGGGAAGGACTGTCTTTCATCACCGACGTCGGTTTTGGGATGAAGATCACATCACACGGCGCTGGAGGTCCGCGCTGGCCCGGGTTCGGGATCGGGATCAGCGGGGCCATGTAATTAAAAATATTCATCATTACAGACAGCGGCCCCCAAAAAACGCGCAGATGGGCCAGAACATTAGCCACGCGCGCGCATTTTTATGTATTTTCGCTGTTTTCTTCAACTTGAACTATTCGTCAGGGGATCATCTTCCATCTTCCCACCCAACCCATTCACCACCGGCGAGGAACTAAATACCCTAGGACCTGAGCGGGAGTATGTGTGTGTGTTTTTTTTTTTGGTTGCTTTTATTTTTTAGCATCAATTCGCTTCACCAGATCACGATCGCCAGTTCCCGCTCGCACTCGCGCTCTTTCTCTCACTCTCCGGCGACCTTCCGTGGGAAGGGATCACCCGCGCAGGTGTGCGGGGGCAAAGGTTCCTGACTTACTGGCACCAAAGCGGTCGGTCGCGGAGGATGGAGGATGGAATTAATTGTTAACACGCAACAAAACGCACGCACGTAATGAACGGGAGATCCGTACCGGACGGACGAACAGACGGTCGGACGGACGGACGGACGGACGGTCGGACGGACGGACGGACGGACGGACCTGGCAGCCCGACCTGGCGCGCCCGTATCTCACGCGGTCTCGCGGACAAATCGGACCCGAACGCGGCGTTGTTCGCGTCTCGACGCCTCGGCTCACACTAGTAACGCACTCGCTGCTCTAAACATAAATATCTCTCGCGACTGGCGTGGCCCATGGCCAATCCGGCTGGCCTCCGAGCCAATATGGACCGCTGGCACCACACGCACACACACACGCGCACACGCACGCACACACGCACGACATGTGTGTATGTGTGTGAGTGTGTGGACATGTGTGCGCTCGTTGTTGAAGATTTTTCAAATGTTTATAAATACGTAATGTGTGCGTTGCACGTCGCGTTCCTTTACTCTGCCTTCTCGGTCTGGGCTGGGAGTTCCGTCCCAAAACGCTGGTACCATGGCCAGGCCAGGGAGGGGGAGCGGAGGGGTTCCTTTTCCCGATTGTGCTTTCCTAACCTACCTCCCCTGGGTGACGTGAGATTGTTGTTGTTGTTGTTGTTTTTTTTTTGTTGGTGGTCGGACGGGTTGTGCGTATTCTGGCGATATTTTTAATTTTCCATCTCATTCTCTGTATGTACGACGGGGAGAGCTCCTGCATACGAAGCGAACTCTTTTTTGTGTTTGTTTTTTCGCTGATCTATGCCTGCGGTCGCACCGCCAGAACCTGCACCGAAAAGCAACCCTTCTCGGTCACTCGGTCGTCTCGCTCGTTTTGCCAAACCGCCGGATCCGTTGCGGCCACTGGCTAATTCCTTGCTAGCTGATATTCCCAATGCATTCTCAATAATTGTATCGCGCTGTCTCGCCTTTACGCTCAGGGGCAAATGGATTCGCAGCGAAATCGGTCGGCATTTTCGTACATGTTTATGTATGTATATTTATACATAAGCTGAAGTTTTCCACGGCTCGAGAACGTGCATGGGTGTGCGTGTGGCATCACTTTTACACATCCCGTGTGATCGATTCTCGCCCGATTCCACGCTACGATCCATCTGTTGTATACCCACTGCCATCACAACCAAACCACTTCAGATGAAGACAAAAAAAAAAATAGCCATAAAAAACCAACAGGGTATCAACTTTAACCAGTTCGTAAATGCGGTAGTGTAGTGTGCTTTGCGGTGCAGTCGTTACGTTGCGGTCATCAGTAATCTACACGATCTTGAATAATACTGAGAGATAATGCTTCGGTTCGACGCTGATGAAAGGTGTCCAGGGATATTGGAAATCTTTCGCAAAAAAAATAAATAAAATCGTACACCGTAGTGCATCAGAGTTCACGAGGCCGTTATGCCCATTATGCTCCTTTTCTGGTGTTCCTGTTTCTGTGTGTGAGTGCGTTTGTTGGTAGTGTTCCATTTTGCATCTGCGAAGCTTTCACTACAGCTTTCACTGCCGCTCATTATCGACCGTTGTCCTTTGGGAGACAGTATTCTGTTGCTGGGTTTTTGATTTTTTTTTCTGTTGCACTCGCTCGTATCGTTGCGTCCACCATTGTTAGCCACATTGCACCATTATTGCAACGTACGGTATACGGTACGGGATTTATCCGCACAGGATGCTCGCAAGGTGGTCGAGACGAAAAGATTGAATTTCCAAGCCCGTACCCCGGGGTCGGTGCAAGTTCGGAATTCAAAATAGCAGCTTCATGAGTTCACCCACTTTTACAACAGAGGGCGCGCAATCGTTACCATCTGTCAAACTGTGGAACGTGATCGGTTCTTCGTTTTTTTTTATATATCCATCGAAGCTTGCTGCGGGGAAAGGGTTGAGTGTATACATACGCAGGCAGCATACGCAGTATATCACGACGGCAAAGTAAAATGCGTGCACATTGTTTACTCCTGATTCGAGATCCGCTTGTGTACGTGTGTGTGTTTGTGTATGTGTGTGTGTATATATTTGCCTGTATATCTATCGCCTGGCATCGGCAAAAACGATGCGGATCTTGCTGCGGCAAAAAAAAGATGAAGCGCTTCCGACGAGGACGACGACGACGACGACGACGTGCTCTTCTCGTACGCGCGTACGCTGATGATGATGATGACGTTATAAATGGAAGCTGATTGCTTTAAAATGAACACCCAAAAGTCGGCATTCCCGCATTGCATTACCATCCCGAGGGATGGAATCGAACAGCGATTACGTCACACCACCCATTCCCATTCCAACCCCGTTTCCCGGTGGGAGGGGTAGGCCATCTGCCATCTGGTGGCGATACACGCGTGCACCGTTTTACGGTGTTTTCGATGGCCTTAAAGGGAATGAGCAGAGAGTGGTTCAACCATCTCCAACCATCCAATACGTCAATACGTACGCAGCCAGCACGCGGTACGCGGGTTTCGCGCCCTCGTTTCCCTTCGCTGCGGGATGATGAATTTTTCAACGGGTTTTCCAACCGGCACGCTACAAAACCGAAGCATGCATTAGAATGTTGCGTGCCGCGTGGAAACGGTGGAAACGCTACCTAATGAAGCGGTAATAAAAGCCGCTGCCGCTGATTTTGTCAACGGAACGGATCAAATTAGCAGAATCGTGACTTACAAAACGAAACCGGTCACGTGAGCACGCCACGGCACGGCACTGGGTTCACCGCGGTACGGCTGCGGTAGACTTTAAGGGAGGTTTTCCCTTTCCCTTCCCGTTCGCAGTTCGCAGTTGCGTGCGGTTAATTGGTTTTGTGTGTGACAAGTGTTTATGTTTGCAAGATTAGACGGCAAATCTGCTTTTCCGGATCAAATCTTCTATCGCCTACTTTGAATCTCGGAACGTGCAAACACGCAACGCGTGAAACTTAGCCGACTCGAATTGTTCGCGGCCATAATTTACAGTTTAGTTTATCGGAATTATTAATCCGCATTCAGGCGATCATACCACGCGTGCAAACTAGTTCACATTCCACGCCTCGTTACATTTTTCCAACGATACATCCATCAACTCATTCGCCACTCCTCGCCACGAAGGATACCGTGAATGCCACTTAACGCGTAAACGTTGGCTCTGGGAAACAATAAATGGGCGACAGGATGGTGGGCGTCCTTGTCAGACGATCAGCTCTCAAGTGGAAACTACAAGAGTCATCCTAGTTCGAACGAAAGACAATCACTGGAACGTCTAGTAATCCTTCGGCAGAGGATGGTACAACGAGCGCTTCAAGATTCCTTTGCAATTTCACTTCCGTTCCGTTCTGCACTCCATGAGTATGTGTGTGTGTGTGTGCGTGCGTGTGAGAGACCCGTCCTCGAGAACGAGAACACTCGAGAGGATACTTGGCGATAGTTGGCTTGGTAAAAAAAAAACCCCGGTCGCAATGCAGTTGACATCCCAAACAATTGGGATTGGAATTGAAACTCAAAACGGAACGACACGATGTGGGAGGTGGGGTAAGAGAGTAAAAAGAACGAAACAAGGTGTTCCATAAAACCGAAACGAAAAAGAGTAAAAAAGGGAACACACACACACAGCATGTGCTAGCTGAAGGTGGAAAACCCGTCCGTTTTGGCCGTTTTGGCCCGCCGGTTGGCAGTGGGGCAGTAGTGTAACGTTGTCTGTGTGCTGCTCACTGCACACGCCGGTCGGTGCTGCCGGTCGGGGGAATGAAATTGGCCACGGCCGGGAGGAGGAAAAACGTTTGCAATTAAAACACGACAAACACTCAGAAACGCTTCAGCACAACAATTAACACTCATCGCTTGATACACACGTGTTGGCAGTGCAGTTGACATTGAGATAAAGAGACTTCTCGGGCGAGTCTTGACGGCTTGCAGTAGATGTTGAATTCATACATATACATACGGACACACATATATATGAAAAAACAAAATAAGAGGAACAAAAATGTACACTATCGAAGCACACACGGTACAGAGTGAGAGACAGAGAGAAAATACTAAGCACCGGTTCGAATGATGCTGATGCAAAGTACATCATGCGAGTGTGCACTTACCTGAAAAAACAGCGTAAACGCTACCCATTGGTAGTATTTAGTGTGTCGTATCGTTAGCGCTCCGCTTCGTTGTGAATTGTCGACCCCAGGAAATGGCACTTCCTGGCCTTGTTTTTTCATAAATGCATCTACCACGGTGTAGGTTGAGTGTATCCAGCAGTAGGTGTTCAAGACGTCCTCTGGAATATCTCTGTACGGGCGGGTAGAGTGGTAAAACAGTGATGTTATAAAGGCACGTAAAGGCTGCGGCAGCATCTCGCCGAAGTCACGTCTTACCGTGTGTGTACACAGTCTATTGGGTTTCCGACGTACTGTCTTGTTGTAACTGCGATCGAGAACGTTACCAAGAGGATAACCGTTGCATTCGTGTGTAGTCGAAAAATTGAAGAATCTGTCTTTACATGGTTTACCTGACGGATGGGGAAGCGAGAGGGAGTATTAATTGGCTGCAGCTGGGAGTTATTTCGCGAGGTGTGAGAAATTAACGCCTACTCAAACGATCCAAACGAATCAGTTACCTCACGCAGCCTCACACAAAAAACTAAAGACTGTTAAGGTACATCCAAGGTGGTCCGTGATACTTACCGATGACCTACTCACTTGCATAAATGCATAAACGCCTCTTAAAAACTCCATATTACTACTAGAAGGTGAATTTATGGGGGCTCTCTGAGTTGGCCCCCCCTGGTTCTTTCTAAAATAGGATGGCACTCCTTCAGCTAGATTTGTTTTGACTTTCTTTGAAAATGATCTAGCGATGGAGGGCATCACATTCCAGTCAGAAGAGAGAAAAATATGGAAGAAGAAAGAAAGAGAGAGAGAGAGAAAAAGAAAAAAATCGGACACAATTAATACGATTCGATCGAACAGAATAGTAGTAGCAGCAGCAAAAGCAGGATTTGACCCGCGAAATCTGCATGAAGGTAGATAGTAAACGTGGTAATATAACGATCGGTAAAGAAGCTTCGATTTCGATCATTTGGTGTTTCGCGCTACTCAAAAGCTACGGAAAATTGAATATGTGCGAAAAATATAGCGTAGTTACTGGTGTGGCTCGTGTTATGTGTACGGATTTAGTTCGAATGCTGTAGTCGTGTGTGGAAAGCTTATTACACGTGTTGAGCTTGTGTGTTGGAGCGATGGACAAGTACAACACACCGAAAGGGAGCTTCCAAAGCAGTGCGTTTGGTCTGATTTGATAGATGAGATGAGCATGGCTCGGTCTTAAGAAACTCCCTTCGTTTTGCCAAGTGTTGCTGTACGTGTTATGTGTGTCGAAATAATTTCGAGTGATTGCATAATTTTCATGTTGATGCTGTTTGATCTGTTTGTTGTTTTTCTTTGTTGGTTTTATTACAGAAGCTTTGTAGGTAAAATGTGCATCAATCTATCGAACCAGTCGAACAGGGTAATAGAGGTGGAGGTGGAGGTGGTTTTGGAGGCAGCGAAAACTAGAAGCTGTAAATAAAAGAAACGCATTGCGCAACAACGGAATGGCGAAAGATTTCATGTGTGACCGCTGACCGGCCGATGGCTGATGACGGATGCAACGGGTTCGATCGAGACCAATCGGACCGTTGTTTCGGTTTTTAGGTTATTTAGTTTTGGAGCATTTTAAGGCATCTAGATGCGGAATTAGAATTTAGCAAGCCTCTTATCTGTTCTGTGCATCCTGCACTGTGTGAAGCTCGTCGACCGTCGGATGAGTGAGTTATATTTATTTTTGCCTGATGCCAATTCGAGACAAGCGTTGTGCTTCTTCCTACATAGATTGGTGGGGTTTTCGTTGGTTTTGTCTTGTTCAGTATAGTGAAGTTTGCCATTTTGTCCCGCTATCGCCAATCGCATCTCATCAAATACAATAGCTGATTCTCGCCTTTGTTGTCTGTGACTGCTTTCAGTGCACGTGTTTGTGAAGGTGTGTCTGTCCTCAATCGATGTGCCAATATTATAAATTTTCATGAAGCACCTGAATAATTTAGAATGTCCGATGATATGGATAGTATGCTCGTGCTCGTTTCAAAATGCAGCGGTTCTACTGCATTGAGCATGGTCGATTATTTCTCCGAATTGGGGTTTTAAAGAAATTAAAAAACTATCTTTAACATGGGTAAGGTTTATGATTGTGTTTGAAATAATAGTATGGCAACATTGTGTTTCCCAAGGCACGAAATATCTAATCATCAGAAAGAGATAGTAGCAAGAGTTTTAGCACTGCAGAATATACTTTTTTTAAGGTTTCTGCATATTTGAAGAAAACTACTAAAATGGGTTTGATTTGAAATAATTTCCACCCCTACGGTATTGCTCGTCGCTCAAATGGCAATTTTCTTGGTCCTCTCTTTTGTCCTGACAAGGCAGCTACGAATCAGATACAGTATGGGCGAAGTGTGGTTGAATTAGCATGTGTAGTTTCGAGCTGACTCGTATTACTGTTCACAAGCGGGGTATTGAAATTGTCTACAGCAGAATGAGGACAAAAATATGAAAAATGAATCAAACATACGGGTATTACGATTGAAGTAGTGAAAAGGAAATACAAAAAGATAGCTAAACTATTCTCTTACTAGTAAAAGCTCGGAGCTGGATTGGTAGAGTAAGATGACAAAACGTTGTACATAACAAATGATGAAATGAAGTAGTGGGAAGAGAATGTAAAGAAATGAAAAATTAAATGAACAATGGTTGAAAGAAAAATGGTCAAAATTTACAAATTGTTCAAACTTTTAAAACAGATTTCGAGTCTACAAATTTCATTCTCGGTTTCCAAAACCACTAGTGAAAGTATGGTGGAAAGTATAAAGCGGTGTTTAAACAAAATTTAAATAGTTCCAATTGAATCATATTTATGAAAATGTACTCATGCAAACTGAAAAGAAACTACTGTCACACATCTTTTGCAAGTGTGTACACAAACCATTCGTATGGTGAGATAAAGAGTTTGATTAAAAAAATATGAAATGTTATTCAAACGAAATGCCACAAGAGAAGATCAAGAATACGGAAGAGTGAGAATGAGAAAAATGAGAATCAAAGAGATAAGTTTTAAAAAGTATGGTAACAAATCAAGGCGAGGACGCTTTGGCCGTACTTCTACGAAAGGTGTATCATAGTTATCAGTATCGATATGAAAACTGCTTTATTTACTAGAAGTATATTATAGAAAGTAGGCTAAATGGGTAACAATAGATTCGGAATGAAAAAGAAGGATGGAAAAGAAAATGGAAAACAAAACTGGTCTTCTAAGAAAAGAGTAACGACTCACCCCTGTTGCTGGATAAACCTAACTGTATCTTAAAAGGCCGTAAGTTTTGTTAGCACTTTGTGTGAATCTGTGTAGTAGTTTTGGGGACCAGTGTATGTCAAAATACGCATGCTAGATTCGGTTTGTGCTTTTCCTGAAGAAGAATATACAATTAGTTGTAATATGTTATACTTTGATACTGTATTTGTGTTAGTTTTTCAATGCCGTTTGATTAAACGTTAAAACGAGTATGTTAAAACGCTGTGAGCTTAATGTATGATCATTGACTGTGTTTGCTTTAAAAACGGTCGGTTTTGGGGGAAACGTAATGATCCTATTCTAGGGATGATTTCTTGCCGTTATCAATCGGAGCATTATGTATTGAACAATGGAATATTTTGGCATAATGCATTAATCCTAACAACTTAATACAACGAAGCTCGAGCTTATGTAAATTCTGCTGTTTTGATCCTTTGTGGCATTGAGTACTTTCTGCATAGTAACACAAGTTTTTAATGGTTCGTTCGCTGCGCTTACAACAGGAGATGTAATGTTTTAATTCTAGCCATGCCGATTTCTATATCATCCACCCAGTGAACAAGCTCTGCTGTAATTGATGAGTGATTCATCTTCACAAAGGCTAAAACCCCTCGTAATTACATCATTCCTAAGCAAAGGACTCATCCAGCAGCGTTCGTAAACTATCCCTGTTCCATCGTACAAGGCACAGGCAGGAGCCTCTGCCACTCGACAACACTCAGTTATATAGAAAGGAAAATGTATGAAATCATAATCAGGAAGAGCAAATTAAGTATTAGCGGCGCTACTGCTTAACTTGTTGCCATCGTCCACCATTCGCGTCACTGATTCGCGTTCATTACGGCAACAAATCGGACGCGAGCGTGGAACCGGAC
Organism: Anopheles koliensis; assembly: GCA_000956275.1. Classification (NCBI taxonomy): domain Eukaryota; kingdom Metazoa; phylum Arthropoda; class Insecta; order Diptera; family Culicidae; genus Anopheles; species Anopheles koliensis. Next base: position 12,247 of record JXXB01017948.1, read on the forward strand.
GATGTGATAACTCTCACAAAGAGGTGTTAATGAAGATGAATTAAAGCTTTTCCGCCTACCGAAAGGAAATCCGTGGGCAAAAGTGAGAAAACAAGGGTGCAGGCGTCGGTTGGAGGCACGGAAGTCCTTCGAGTCGCCGGATGCCGGAGTCTGCTGAGATATTAAAGTAAAGCAGCCACGAACTGTATCTTAATGGAGGCGCCCAGTCCTCGCTGGAAAGGGGTTCAGGAAGAGGATCCCTGGCATCCTTAGCCGACGACGACAGCGGGCCCGGGGCAGAAAACATCATAATCAATCAACCAACACTAACGTTAGCCGTCGTCTCTATGATCCTGTACGGGGTTCGGTCATTAGGGGTTACATCAGGTAAGTCCATTCGAAACAGTAATTACGCTAGTAACAGCCGAGGACACGCTGATGAAAGGTTGGCAAGAGGCATTTTGGGAAGATAGTCCCTTCGCGGCGCACGATGTAAAGGAACCAGCCCCTTACGTTCACAAGTTCACACGAAACATGGCTTAAAAAAGTACAGTTGTCGGGCATTAGTAGCCACAGCTTGGTTGGTGATGGTGAGTTAGTTAGTTTTTAATTGGTTTTTAATTAGCACTGAGAGTGGAGAGAAGAAGATGATGCAATGGATGAAGGATGGACGTGTTGCACGGACACGCACAGAGCACACGCACAGAGCATCGCACCGCTCACGATACCAACCTCTTGTGTTGTAGTCCTCTCCTGGAATCAATCGAGCTTCGGCTGGAACTAGCTCTGCCCATGTGTAGCAGTTTGGAGGAATCATGAATGCTCCCGCGGCCAGGAGCATCGGTTGATTCGAACTCAAGCGTGATACTAGGATCCAGCGGGTGTATCTTTTTCGATCCACCGCCGTCGAGTAATGAGCTCACTAACGAGGCACTCCGAAATGATTTAAAACTCTTACGATTATCACAATCACTGAACATTTATGTGACCGAAATTCTAGTACGACCATCATTGCACGTTGCTGACGGCGCCTCGGCCGCTGCTCAAACTACTTCCGGTGCTACTGGCGGTGCTGCTGCTGCTGTTGCTGCTGCTGCT
>JXXB01017955.1:0-26127 GCA_000956275.1 Anopheles koliensis
GGAAATACGCGATTTTCTATGGTGAGTTTGATGTTTCATGTTAAGATTATTTTTAAAAAAGCACATTTCATGGAGTTTTACTATCAGACATTACAACAGATGAATAGTTTAAGATAACAATGAAAAATAGTGGAATCACATACAAATCAATATACAAGCATTTCTCAATTCATCATTCTGTGTACTTAAACAACTTGTACTTAAAAACACCAGTAAAAAGATTGAAACACGATTGACAAATTCTTTCTACCCTATTTTGAAGTTCACCCGTAAAACTTCACTATTCCATTTGATTCATGTCTGCACGAAATGGAAATGTTCCTCGTAGTAAAATCTTTAAAAGACAAAGTTTTTTATTAATTTATCTTCATTTTACCACGCTACCAGCATGGTCTGACAAAGAATTGTGTTACGTCTTAAGTATTTGCTCATTTATTTACTAACTTTTCTTTTCTTTTACTGTATTGTGTATTTTATGTTTACATTTCTACATATAGGAAATGATCATATGAATAAAATTTTAGTGTAATTTTACAACAGCAGTAACAATTATAAGATCACTATTTTTTCATACAAATATAACACATAAACATATATAGAGCAAAAATATACAATCCAATAAGCTAGACTCATAAGGCAAACATGAGAAAAATTGAATGAAATTTTCATCTATAAATTTTCATCGCGAGTTAAACAAATGCGTTATTCGTTAGCATCTTTAATCTCTCTACTTTTCTTTACGAATTTGAGATCAAAGAAGATTTCTGAATCTTACAAAATACAAAATACAAAATGAAAAGATAATCCCATTCATTATCTCACCTAACGGCACGAGAGAACCATAAATTACCGCCAACGAATACGTGACTATCCCGTAAAAATATCTACCTGTCAGTTTATCGTCTAATTTTTCCTTAATTCCTTTGCTCCTTCGCGTCGAAAAACTCTCGAACCGCTCTCCCATACGCGTGCGTAAATAAATGCCTCAAGTTTTCCCCCAATGTTCCCCCGGACCATCGTAAGAATCAACCAAACCACACACACGCCACGATATAAAAAGAGGTCAATCGGATCGGTGAACTTTCGGTGAAAACTGCGCGATGCTGCGGAAGGGTGAAAGATGTTCATCCAAGCAAACACCCAAACATATTTGTCAGAGACCAAAATGAATGGAAATTGGACCTCGAACTTGGAACGATTAACATTTAAAACGACGTAAAACAACAAGCGTTTGCAAGAGCTCGTAGAAGATAAACGTAAAGCTAGTACGAACGACGGCAAGAACGTGTGAAAACCTCGTTCTCTTTCTCCGCAAACCGATAAGAAATGGAACGCGAAAAGAAGCACCCATCAACAGAGGCGGCGACATGTTAGTCGATTTATCACCCGTGGGAACTGTCACGCACGGAAAGTCACTAGAAGAGGAGACAAAAAACTCACACTCAAAGAAATTAACGAAAACAACAGACTCTACAGAATGCACCATTTTACTAGCCGTCTTTCTCGCGTCGTCATCACCTGCTGACAGGGATACGCGCCACGTACTACTTAAGATTTCCTATTTGTGGTTCTTTTTCGGATTGTTTACAAGGGCTAGTACAATGGCGAAGTGACGAATTGCTGACGCTATATTCGAAACCGCTCGAAATGTTCGATTCCAACTCATCAATTCCCGACCATTCATGCCGACCCATTCTTCGCATTCTAGTGCAAAACGAATGCCCATCTGTCTCCACCGGCAGCCCTGTGGGTACTAACCACCTTTAAGCTGTCTATCTTGACAGGCAACCGTCAAAACAGCAGCACATTTATACTAAATCCCGAACCAAAGCAACGGCTATGTTGGAGCAGCGAAAACAAAAAAGTTATTAGAGTCGAAATTTGGCAGAAACAAAAACACTGTTTAAGAGTGGTTGGGTGGAAAATGCTTAAAAAATCATTGCTCTTCCTTTTGGAAACGGTTGGTCTGCCAAACGCACCGGACGCTTCGTCTTTGGTGTGAGCCAACCCACATAAATACAAACAGCTCTCCTCCGTTCGCTTCGTAACACACGCGAACACATTCGACCGGTAGTAGATCATATTTACACCAAGTAGATCACCATCGATCACAGCGATGTGTACGCGAGCAGAAACAGAAACTCCTACCGCGACCGGGAATGGTTTGGAAACGAGCGGCAGAGATAGCGAGGGACAGTGAAAGATGATTTGTTTGCCTAACGATCCGCAAGCAAAACTGAGGCTGACAGGTCGCGCTTGTTTTTCCATGCCCGCATGCTTGTGTTTCCCGCATGGTGGCGGATTGGTGTTTTTCTGTTTCCGTCCCATGCTCGGGGGCTGATGATTTGCACCGTTTCGCATAAATCGATGCCAAGCAAGCGGCCGGATGAATGGAAGCAGCTTCTCTACTCGCGCTAACGATAGCGTAAAGCTGAGTGACAGATTTGGTTAAATGAACCGACTGCGGGACCTTATGAAAAACCGATTTAACTATCGTCGTTTCTAACCACTAACGGAGTGTTAAATGTGCTAATAGCAGTTTGGAAGGTTTGCTGCTGCTCTATACGAAGCGAATGAACCTATTCCTCCTCTAATATTATATATTTAGAAATGTTCTTTGATTTATTATACTTCCGGAGGTAATCAAGTTAAGTTGTAACAGAGACAAGATTAACGTATTACTTGACATACCAAAAAGTGGAGGTATAAATCTCAAACTTAGATCTCTTCGGGGTTGATTATGGAACCCCAGGTATTAGATAAAGATAATTTAGTGAAATGGTTACTATGATTCATTCATGTCAAGTATCCAAACAGTTACTTTTCAAGAAGACCAAGCGGAAACTACAAAAACTATAAGTACTCGTTTACTGGCCGTGTTAGCCAGATATTCTCAAATATTTATCAACCAGTTCATATATTAATAATAACTCATAGACCTTGCCATTTCAGAAGCTCAAAGTAAAAAGATATAAAATCGTTTACTCATATAGCCCTATCTCTCTGTTCTTGAAGTAAAGATGGAAATTATGACTGCAGAGGCTTACTAAACAATTTTTATATAACCTACACTGGGTTACTCACTCCCTTTACTACGGGGAGACGGTGAAGATTGGGTTGAGATACCGGTTGAGATATTACTACTACACGTGTACTCAAAAGGAAATCTAATAAAGCTCAAACTTCAATTTTAATAATTATTTCCGCTTGTTTGCGCCAAAACTTGCGTTCGGCAAAAAAAACTAAAGTTATACAATCAAAATTATGTAATTATTAGCCGCTCATACCCGATGTGGGTCCTTATACTCTCCAAATACCGACAAAACGTTTCATGTCCATTTGACTTGGACAGGCGCGGCACCTTAGATTGATTTATGCGGCACGTTTTTGCTATAAACGTTTCCCACCGTTCGGGGGCTTGACTCGCATTGATCTTCCATTTAGTTTTCCGACCCGTTGGGACGGTTCACAACGTCCATGAAATATGACGACAAATAATTTCACCGCCAACAACCGGCGTGAAACGGCGAGCGAGAATCGTATGTGTGTGTATATGTAGGATTCCAACTCAGCCACTACATAGGAACTGGCGGCAAGCAGTAGACCATCGTTTGTTTACTGTTCCTTTCGGACTGTCAACAAACGGCGCTCTCCATGCTTTTCCATCCCGAAATGGATCGCCTAGACCAAGGCGTGTTGGTCGTATAAATAACTACCCAGTTTACGTTGTGCAATCGCTTGGCCAACATTTACAAAGCGGAAGAAATGCGGAAATGCTACTTTGAGCTTACCTGTAGTGTGTTCTCTACTCAGACGAACGTTGAATCGATGTCGTCCCGTTGCCCGAGATGGCTGAAACGTATCTGTAGTTCTCGTAGCTTCCCGCTCTGTTCTTCGTATCGTTGCTTCAGCTGCTCATACAGCGTCGTCTGAGCCGTGGACAATCGCTGCAGCATTTCCACCTGTTTGGCCTCGCTCTTGGCCAGCTTGCGCTGCAATTCGACTACCAGATCAGTTAGATCCTGCAACTTCCGTGTGAAATCACGCTCCAATGCGTTTAGCCGCACTTCGAACTCGCCGGCCCCAGTCTGCTCCAGCTGACCTACTTTCTGCTCCAGGGCAGTCAACCTATCGGACTGCCCGTTTGTCAGCTGATCGAGCTGCACTTCCGCCGCAATGATCCGACTTTCCAGACTCAAGGTCATTGCTGTGTTACCGGCCGTACTGCTGGGACTGCTGGAGGACTTGCCAATCATGGACATGCCCTTCTTCTTGCTCTGTTCACTTTGGGTCACTTTCAGGGCAGCGATCTGCTTGGTCAGCTCATTCCGACAACTGGCCAGATCGCTCTTGAGATTCTTGATTTCGTCCGCCTGTTCTTTGAGTCGTTTCTCGGCCGACTTCGATCCCTTGCTACACGCGGCACGCTGCTCGTACTCGTCCACCATCCGCTGTTGCTCCTGCAGACTTTTAAGGGCTTTCAGCTCACTGCTCAGCTCACCGTACGCGTACTGAGTCGCGGTAAGGTTCTTGCGAACGTTGTTCAACTCGTTGCTGATCTTATGAATGTCGGACGCTGTGTAGGTGGTTTTGTGGCGACTGAAGTACGACAGCCAACCCGTATTCTCGTACTCCTCCGGTTGCATGTTACTCATCTTGACGCCTTTAGTGGACTGTCTTCACAAACCAATATCATAAATAGTCACTTCATCACCAAATGGAATCACGTTCACCTAGTTTCCATATAGTCATAGAAAAACATTCCGTTCCCTTTTGTTGGGATTCTATGACCATAAATTCACTCTACATTAACTTCTCCACGGCACGTCCCATCAAGACGCGGGAGCTCTTTCCCGGCACGCTTACGATCACATCTGTTTCCAAGCGATTTCCTTCTTTTTGTCAGATCGCAGTGTCTGAAAATGTCTTGTTTTCGCCAAAAAAAAGAATAGAAAATCTCGACTAAATGCGTACGATACCACGGCCAGAACACGACTACGGCTGATCGTGACCGATCGGGATGACTTCGCTGGTCCCGTTTGCTTAAAAATAAATTCGCTTTCCTCTTTCGCTCAGTCAACCGCACCGGTGCAGGCGCCAGCAGCAGCACCAGCTAACGAGGAAAACTCCATATTCTCTCATTTTCTCTCGCCAAGGGAAAAAGATACCAGCCGGAGCATATGTTTGGAAAAAGGAAATCGTTTGAGTAAAAATACTTGCTTACACTGACATGTGAGATGTCGGTTATTTGCAAATAGGTCAAAGTAACAGATTCATGTCATATACACATTACTTTAATGGTAATTTGCCTAATTGATTGTAATTGTAACGATTTTATTCTTTTTGTTCTTTATTTACATCGTTCAAAACTTTTCCAGTTCTTACATATTGCACTTAGTTCAGTTATAGTAAGAAATATAGTTCTGATATAAATAGAAAAGAATCAAAGTTTTGTCATGAATCATGAATGTTGTTGACTAGTCATTTCTATTCTTTCATTCAAACATTATTTTTACTTTTTCAAACAACTAAATACTTGGCTTTATTGTAGCAAGTCACAAACATAAGCATTTACACTGAACACATTAACGCAAATTCTTAATCTGCAAGGAAAGTTAACACTATGAACACGTATGCTGACACCGTTTGTGCCTTACATTCGTCGTACATGATGAACAGAAAAATTACATACTGTAATTCCTTTCAATAACGGTATACTTAATCATTCACCTTTACATGAGGTATGTCTTGAGATACATATTTTTTTCTGTATCGCTGTCGAAAGCTTCGTACAAATAACTATAATAAAATAATACGTATCACCTCCAAAAACCATCGAAAACTACTAAAATCTCTTTGGAATCGCGGTGAAGCGATTGAAATACATAAAAATGGTAAAGCTCATGATTAGCGATAGAAAATATAGCGCGCTACATCGTACGCTTTGCGTACGATTGATCGTTTACGCGTCAACAACTCTGCAACCTGCTCAAACTTGTCCTCGTTCCGTGCGTAATACGCCGCTGTATCCCGTTCCAGCTGGGCGATCTTCTCCGGTCGCACCTCGACCATGGACAGGAACTCGGTGAGGTACGGATTGAAGCGAAAGTAGTGCCCCGGTGGCAACAAATCACTCAGCACCGTGTGCGCTGCTTCCGTGTCGGTGGCCGAATCGAGAATACGCAGAAACTTAGTCTTCCATGAGCTCGACAGTGACGCCTGGTCCAGGATTTTGGGACTGATGATTTTTTGCCCATCGTTCGATTTGTTACGCGTACGGCCCGTACCAAACGACACGACGCACTGAATGCGTTCGTTTGGCCACAGACACTTAGCTTCGTGAATGGCCACGGTCGTGGGATTGTTGTACAGTATGCCCCCATCCTGGTGCAGCTGACCATTTAAGGGGAAGTCACCAAAGTAGGCCGGCGCTGCGGATGAAGCTCGTACCACTTCCCACAGACGTGCTGTGTGTGACCCGGCGTACACCGATTGTACGTTCTGCGGGAATGTGTAGTTGCGGAACACGTGCGCATCGATATACTCGTCACAAACCGTAGTCGAAACGCAGCAGAACTGTGATGGCAGAAGAGTTCGTGGGGAAATCACCAAAAAAGAATGAGAAATCATCGTAAGCGACGAACCATGTCGTAAACTTGAATTATCGTTTTACCAATGCCTTTTTATCCCACCTTCGGAACGTTTGGCAGCATAACCGTATCGATGATACGTCGGTGACCGACGTGACGTTTAAGCAGTGATTCCCACAGGTCTATATCGTAGTAGGCGTGCGATGAAAACAGACGCGACGCACCTGAAAGCTTGTCTAACGTCGTCGGTCGATGGAAGATTTTGTAAGCAATTTTTTTGTACAGGTGGATGCCCTCGGCAAGGGTGAGATTTTTCTCTGAAGCTTAAATCATACAAAATAACACCTAATCAATGCAACATCAATACACAAATGTTTTGCAGCACCTACCCAACGCACAGACCAATATTGCTCCGGTCGATACACCGCACACGAGATCAAACATATCGAAAATCCGGTGACCCGTTAGTCGCTCCAGTTTGCGCAACAGTTCCATCACGATTATGCCCCGAATACCGCCACCGTCGATGCTCAGAATACGGATTCCTTCACCCGGAAGTGGTGGTACGTAGCCGAGCAGCGCCAAGCCCAGCTTTGCATGATGCGTGATTGCCGGATCGGTCGAGTATTGTAATTCTTTCAGCAACTCGATAGCGCCCTCCTCGATTGCGAATGCTTTCTCCTGGGGAAACTTTTCAAACTTTTCCACCAGCTCGTACAACACCTGACGCTGTCGGTCAACTGGTATGGCCTTGCGTCGTAAATCCAGCAGTGCGTGTCGAGTTTGCGATTGATTTTGCCGCTGTAATCAGATCAGCAGGGAAGAAAACTCTAATTTCATTAGCCACAGGATCGTTGGAGAACCCGTTCTGCAAGAGGAAGGTTTGTTTACATGTGATTGATGATGGTGGTTCCATTGTTGTGGCACGGTTCGTTGCACTATCTTTCCACTGGCGAGTATTGGCGAACGGATACCTGCACCGGATGAATCCATGTATGGTAAATTAAGAAAAATCAAAGAAAAATGCACTTAGTAGGCGCTTACCAACGGTCCAGCGGACGGACATTTCTATATTTTAACTAAATTTCACACCACATTCTCGCCGAAACACGCCACAAAATTGTGTAACTTAAATGTCAAGCCGTTTTGTTTACATCGGTGAAGAGCTGCTGTACACTGCGTCAAAAAATAAAGCATACACCGGATTTGTATTTTGCTTTATTTACATCACAACGTAAGTTTGCGATAAAAGTGCAGATTTTGTACATAGTCATGTAGTCATTAGTTAGGCTGTATCCGTAGTATTGCAGCTTCTAGCCTTTTCTTCGATGATATTTTTCTGTATCATTTTCAGTAGTTTTGGAAACTCCTTTAATTTATTTTCTTCGATAGACATACGCTGAATACTGGCCAGTTTTTTGGCAATAGTCAATTTTTCGTCTTTTACAGCAAATCGCTTAAGTATAGATACAACATTATTTTCCACCTCCTCTAAGCTTCGATGCATTTCTGCAGGTTCCATATGCGTTGCAGAGGTTTTTTCTACAATTTCTCCCTTTTCAGATGATTTCGCATCGTCTTTAGTTGTGAGCTGCGGCTTCTTCACTGTCACCGTTGCTGCCGACAATTTCGATTCTATTGCTGCGTCGTTTGTCGCTGTACTTTTTAGAACCGATTTTTGATCAGCGGAATGTTTGTTATGCTTTTGTGCGTCTTCAATTCCTTTGGATGTGCTTGCAGTAGACTTAGACGCAGAAGATTTTTGTTGTGGCTTTTGTGGATCCGTTTGTTTAGTGCCAACACTAACTATGTTTTTCGAGGAGGTTGATTTACATACAGGAAGTATGGACTTCTCATTCACGGAATCTTCTGAGATTACCTTAACATTTTGTTTCTTATTCGTCTGAACAATCGCGTTCATGTTTGAGCCGCTGCTTAACGTGGTAACAGACCCTGATAACGATGGATGTGTAGATGAAGGTTTTGATACGAAGTTCTCATGCATGGTAGTTTTGTTTGATGTCGCATGTTTTTTCTTTGATTTCGAAGGCATTCTCAAATCTGCAAAAGGAGACCGATATTGCACCTTCTTTAGTATCGCGGTAATCATGATTTTCAATACGATATACTCACATTTGAAATAATATGAACAAAATCTACTAAGAAGCACACGGTAATGTATCACTTTACTCTAATTTAGATCGAGTTTACTCAAAATATGCTCCAGCTATGCGTGTTCAACACAGCGTGAAATGGCGGGTCGTTTTGTTGTGTTTTGATTCGAAATTGCCAGAATGTTTACAACTGATGTCCCGTTTATACTGCCGAATCTCTATCTATGTTCCGAGCTGTACCTGTTCGTAATCCTTTTCTATATGATGGAATTCAAAGCAAAGCGAACTGAAGTGCTTATATTCTTTAAAACTATTCTGGACATTCGCACTTCAGAATTTTACCTCAAATTACTGGTAATCTACAAACATTCTGGATAATAGTGAAGAAGAAAACGTTCTGAAAAAATACTCCATCTTTTATACGATGCTCATACCTTATAATAAATATTTCACGGAATTCGTGCCCTACGTTTTGTATAGATTTATATTTTATTTCGTCATGGATGTCATGATTCCAAAGGATACATTTTTATATTATGCTTCACTATTCCTTGCACTACGCCGCGGTAATCCAAGTGTACGTGTGCGCGTTATAGGTTTATCCACAACTGGAATGTCGGACAAGTCTGGTCCTGATGGTGCGGCGGCAACATTTTCAACATCTTCCAGAACATGTTTATTGATCTTTGTAGGAGGTCCCTTTTTCTTTGTTGCTTTTGGTTTCTTATTCCCCGGCTCCTCCACAACTTCTGACACATTTTCCAGCGCACGTTTTTTAGCTGCTTTACGAGTGCGTTCGTTCAAACGAGCCAAATTTTTCAGGGCTAACGCTTCCGCACTCAACGAACTAGACTTGTTTCCAGCTCTCGTTTGCTTCACCGCATCGATAACTTCTGAACGATTCGAGCAAGCAGTATGATTTATATGTTCTTCCTCTATATCACCTCCGTCCTCGATCGGATCAATCTGAGGCTCAATGTTATCTGTATCATCGACCATTTGATGCTCCGCGTCTTCCAATGATCCGTCGGTCACCGTGCGCTGAATAGCTTCTAGTAAAGCCGAGGTTTTGATGCGAAAATCGCGCACGGTTCCGATGTGCAGCAGATAGGTTAAATCTTTCTTCGTTTTTTTACTCAACTGCATAACGATCTTGTTGAACGTCTCGATGCGAAACACTAGCTTCGGAATCAGTTTCGTCTGACGGAGCACCTTGTCGCGATTGGACTTTGCTTTTGCCGAGTTCTCCGGTTCCTCCTTTTCGTCCTGTCCGATAATGTTCTCTTCGACGAACGGTATAAGATCGTAAATTTTGGATGCGAGCGGCTTCGAAGATTTTACTACCAAGTTAAACCTGCAGGTTGAATTTGATATTGAATTTAAAGTTATTAAAGTGTGTTACACATCGAGATACAATTCGCTACAAACTAACGTACTTTGTTACTTCGTAAGAAATCGGCACAATCGCGTGGCGTACCAGGAAGTGTTTGCTCAAATTGGCAAGACAGCCGTACAGAGACAGTAATAACTTTATCAATGTATCCATTGTTGTTCCTAATGGCAGATCAGTATTGCATAGGTGCGTCAAAGAGCCCAAAATATGTACCAACTGCGAGCAGATCGAACGTTCGATCGATTTGAGCAATTGCGAAGCTACAAAAAAAAAAGAACCATTTGAATGCGATTTACAAATCTACTGGTAATTTTCACAACATCACTTACTTTCATCCGTATCGTCCAGCCCGAACACCTTCAACCGAATCATGAGACTGTTAGTGCGTAGGATCAAATGTTCAATCTCCTCGATCTGCTGCCGAAAGATTGCGCAAAGATAGTGAAACGTTGGCTCTGCCGTAGCGGATGTAATGGACTTGAACGAAAACAATGGACTCGTCTCTTCCGTCGCAATCTGTCCGAACTTTAGCTCCAAGCGCATCGCTACTGAATCAAAGTAAGCCCCCGTTTGGGTACGGCTTCGTAGGTCAAACAACAGGCGATGCACAATGGCGAATGACTTCACTTTCAGCTTGGTGTTGATGCAAAAGTTTTGTAGCCAATCGTATCCCTGTGACAAATGTTCCTGCGTTATGGCGCGCGAGTTGTACAATAGCTCCAGACACTGTACCAGCCCAATTACAATTTTCTCCCCAATCGGTTCCGGATCACAATCGTCGCGGAAATAATCGTCCAAAATCGTTTGCAATTGCACCAACAGGTCCTGCTTGAAAGATGGCCCGATGGTGCAGCCTGTAATGAAGAAATATAGCACTTGTTTTATTTTCTAGTGGCACACACACTGACCGATTCTGTCAGACTCACATATCAACTGCAAGAAATCGTTCAGCTTGCGCTCGTATAGCTCATTGGCTGACAACAGACCCTGCCGAAAGCACTCCATGGCCGCCTGAGCCACGAGTAGTCCTCCGTTACCAATCAATTCCGAAGTTTGCTTGACACACCGATCGTACACCAGCTTTGTGTACTCGGATAGATGGCCAAAGATGCGCTTGCTGTGGTTCACCTGCCAATAGTCCGGCAGGGTACGCAACCTCTCCAACTTTTGGGATGCGGTACGTAGCACGTACTGCTGCAGATCCCGATTACCACGGAAATTTTTAAGATCTTCTTCCTTCGCATAATTTGTCATGGTGCTGCAAAAAGGAAACATTGTAATATCAGTATGTAACAATGTTATGTAATACCATATGTAATATCGTAATAAGCAAAGATTGGAAAACTAACAGTATTCATGGAACTATGCTTCAATTCAACAATTCATGGAAATGTTATGTTTACTGTAGAGCTCACGGTTGGTCTGAAATTGATGATACGTGATATCATCATGAAGCCTAGAGTTTCACTGTATTGTGTTCCATGACGAACGAGATTAAAACATCACAAATGTTGATTCTAATACCAATCAGACTTACTCCAGTGCTATATGCAGTATTCGCTCTATAGTCGCCAAATCCCAGATGTTTTCGGGTTTGAATGATAGAGCTGTTTTTGTTGATCCTATCATTGAAATCGAAGTATTGTTAAACGTATCTTCCACTTTCTTCTTGTTAACCTTTTTTGGCTCCATTTTCTGCGTAAGGAAGAATAGAAAAGTATTCAGTAGTATTCATAAATTTTACTTTTTCGATTAAATCGCCTCACTTTAAACTTCTCAACACATTGCTGATGGTGTTTAAAAAGGCGCACGAAGTCGCGTAGCAAAATGTTGTTGGGTTGAGTTTTCCACGCACAGTAAGCCATGGCAGCTTCGAGCATGTTCAAATACTGGGTAGCAATGACGAGGCTTCTTCCATCGATCGTACCTATCTATAAAAAATAACATGTCAAATTAAATTTCCTTGGACAATACTACTCGTCAAACGAAAAAGAAAGTATTCTTACTATCCCCATATCATCCATACTGAGATTATCTATACGCTCTACGATCAACTGTAACGTGTTCTTTACAGCACCAGTATCGTGCTGAATATTGTGCTGATCGCAAAGCACCACGCAGTGCACCATAAACGCCGTCAAACGACCGACATTGTCATAAACTATTACAGGCCGCGGTTCATCCGATGGTTCGTTCTCGTCCATTTCAGCCTTGTAACGCACACATTTGTCAAAGTCTATTCGGAACGCCTCGGTAGGATTTTCACCGAAAAAGCTCTCAAAATGCCAGTCTATAAATTGCAACACGTGTGGCAATAGCTGCGTATTGAACTCGACCGCCCTTCCGAGTGCTTCGTACAGCATTTCACGCACCTCAAGTGTTTGCGTGAAGCATCTGTAAAATGACATAAATACGACATAAGAGTGTAAATTTGTCAAAAGTTACGCACAATACTTACTTCCGCAGCATCCCCATTATTTCTAACGTTAACATATCGAAATGTAGGTTAGGGTTGTTGGGCGAGCCGTAAGCAGCTTGTGACAGCAACGACATACCGGAGATGGTAAGCTGCGTGTAGTTCCCTCCTACGTGGCCCATAATCGAACGACGAGCATTGTTATTTTTCAACTGTTTCAACAGCGAACAAAATCCAAAAACACCCATGATGCGTGTCGACGTTTCACTGTGTTATGTATGTATACAAAAATATATTATTAATAAGAAGTTTTGATTATAATAACATTTTCATTATTGTATTTTTTTTAGTTTTTAAAGAAATACTTTTAGATTTGCCTACTAGTGTAAAGATAGATTCATTAGTGCTAGTAAAAAAATTATCCTCATAACGAGCTGTTGAGTTCCTTATACAGTCAATTATAATGGTAGATATTTAAACTTACCCATTGTACATTGTCTTTCGTAATACCTCTATATAACGATCACGTATCGTGTGCGAAATTCGAAGCAACGGAAAGATGAAAGACATGAAACGCATCGCATATGTACCATTTATCTGAAAGGAAAAACAATAAAACATAATTTAAGATTACACATGTTGTTCTACCCACCTCACTTCTGGCAACTTACTAGCAACAAATAGTCCATTATAAACTGCACCGTGCTTGTACATTCGGAAACGGTCAACGCATTCGTTAAGCTTAACGTCGTCAAGCAAGTATTGAATTGCGTTTCTTCTAGATCGGCAAACAGGTACTTCTTCAGTTTCGCAATAATACCACTGCCAAAGATGAAGCGACGCTTGATGAATAGCTGAAAGAAGTTAATCGCTATACTGTGCAGTTTCGTCTGCCGTTTCGCTAGTAGCAATGCAAAGGCGAAATTTATAAGCCCCGGCGTCACCACCTCCTTTCCATCCTGACTGTTATCCGTCAGTGTGCTGAACAACTGATCGATCCGGGCCACCGAGGATGGGTCAATGCGACTTCGGCACCATGCAGATTGGGTACACATTTCACGTTCTTTCTCACTAATTGCAATCAGTTTGATCAGGAAAGCCATTATGGGCGACGACACAACATCGCTCGTGTCAGGTTGACGATTAATTTTGCTCATCGCCAGCAAGGCACCAACCAGGAACGGAGTTAGCAACACTTCTGGATTGTTTTGGAAAGGTTTGAACATGGCTACGGCTTGATTTTCATCCACACGGAACTCGGTCACGTTCGACAGATGGTACAGGATGGTTTCCTCCACTTCACGGACTTCGCTGTCCGAATAACGATCTGGAAAAGGATGGTTTTATTACCAGTTCAAATGCATCTATAGTTCACAGAATTTTCCTACCAATACTATCGAAATCCGTGGTATCGCTATTCGCATTCGACAGAATCTTTTTGTAGTAATTCTTGTGGAAATACTTCTGCAATGCCATCAACGGAATCACCAACAGACTCGGATGCTTCAAGCAAACGTGAAACAGCTGGCACGCCAAGGGAGGAAGTTCAAGCGGGGCGATGTTTTTTAAATTGTCCGATATTTTTGTCACAAAAATGCTCGTTTCTTCACGGGACAAGTTAAGATCGTGAAACATCCCGCACAATGGTGCGAGAATGGATGATTGTAGTTTCATTTTGAATATCTCCTCTAACAGCTTTTGCCGATATTCCGGCCCTGTCAGCAGCATCCCGTTAGCGTTGATTCTACCCGCATTGCCGCACAGTTGAAGGATCGTTGGAGGAAACAAATGCTTCCAACTTATGCATTTAGGATCACCGGCCCGTATAGATTCTACGCACAGTTCGCAGATATCTACGAGTTGCTCCGACGATAGCGATGGTAAGTCTGTCAAGAGACGTGCGATGATATCGAACATTTGCTTCGAGGATAGTTCCTCCACGTACAAATGCCGAAGAACGGCCATGACCAATTCAAATCGCTTGCTGACGCATCGTTCCGAGAGCGTGAGCCCAAGCAGTGTAAAATGCCACAGGGTATATCCGTCAATCGAATTGATGTTTGATACAACCATATCGATAATCTGGAACAAAGAATAGAGGAAATAGACAATGTTTGAACCAATTAATGGAATTTTGCATGGTTTACGTACATCGGATGATTTAATTTTCTCTAACAATTCCTTCAAATCGTCATTTTGCCGCTTTTGGCCTAGTTTTATAACGGAAGCCACAAGATTCGGGGGCATTTTGTAAAACCAAACTATTCGAGAACTCTATTCAACTGTAAAACACACGACGGCTCTCTTTCAAGTCTATTCTTGAAGTTTTGTAAACATTCAAACCGCGCCAACGATTTTGTTTTTCTTTTTCTGAAGTTTATATTCACCACTCTTTAGATTTATACATACATGGAGGTGGTGATAAACGGCTAAGGTGTGTATACATATCTATTTCGTATTTGTTTACGTTATATATTGCTGTTGTTAATCTGAGGTAAAAAAGTTAACATTAAAAAATGAAGATGTAATTTTCACTTCATATACACTACTGCACACGTTCTATTTCTAGAAAAGTATAAAAATTCCAACAAAACAAATAGCCAATCGTTTTAGAATTGTTTGCTGTGAATCATGGGTTTAATTCATGTGCGCACAAGTTTTCTCCAAAATCTGCATCTCCGGCGTTTGTTGCTTTGAATACGATTCTCATTTTTCTTAACAGTGCGGATTGAATTTCACTACGATCGAAAATTAAATCCCGTTTATGTTGGTTTTAGATCAATGCACAGGATCGTGTATTTGATTACAAAAAAAACTAAAATTCTAATTAAACTAGTTCATTAAAATTTATGCATGAAACAGATTTTACGGTATGCATGATTGCAGCAAACGGAAAGGAAGCAATGCAATACAGCATAACGATCTAATGAAAAATAAACAAAAAAAAAATGATGCATTTGTCGAAGGCAATAACGCTAGTAAAGGAAACCGGGGAGAAGACGGGTCGTCACCGGTGTGCTCTTATCAGCGATTCCTGCATAGTATGTGTGCATGTTTATTTTTCTGTTTGTACTCAACAGGAAGACACGATGATTCCAACACCTCTAGGCCTCAGTGTTATTCCACACCCAAGACCGTCGTGTAATAATCCGTCATGAAAGAATTAAACTCGTCTCAGGGTTGGTCTAAAAAATGGATCAAAATTTTCCTCTGCATGAGCTGCACTATGCTCTGCGTAAGTGATGGTTAAAAGTGGAAGTACATACCAGAAAATTCCCATTAATTATTAACTTGATTAAAAGTATTTAGCCGTGCTCTTGTTGACAATCGGAACGGTCAGCAAAATGCAGTATGAACTGCTGGATGTACTTATGGACGTTCGAATGTATCGGATGATTTTGTTCCTGATCCTGGTTGGTGCGCTGTGTTTGCTGCTAGCATTCATTGGATTCATTGGGACATGGCGAGAAAAAATTCCAGTATTGTACACGGTATGTAGATCAATGCTTTTGTGGCTGGTAAATATTTTTAACGAATAGGTTTTTGCAGTTCTGTTCCCTGTTGGTCGTTTTTTCGCTGATGGAAGGTACAGTCGCATTCATTGGGTATCATCAGAGGTATGATATGGAGATGGAAATGGATACCACTCTTTGGTCCTCCGTGAATCAGTACCCAATGGATGTTAGGATACAACCGTACGTTGATGCTTATCAAATGCAGGTGAGTTTTATGTAACAATATCTAGTCTCATAGCATAGATAAAACCGATAAATATGATCAATATTATTAGTTGAAATGTTGTGGAGTCCATAACTACACCGACTGGCTAATGGCGATGCCTTCAGATGACTTGACCGAGGACGACATGGATCTCATATTACAATATGTCCCATTATCCTGTTGTGATCCCACTGATAACACGGAGTGCAAGATATTCGACGTCGGATGCCATAACCGTGTGTCTGAAATATTTAACGAAACGGGATGCACCGTTATCACTAACACACTCGTTGCAGTTTTAATACAGGTTAGTTAGAGCACATAGTTGAATCCATATTGTTATTGTAATACAATTAATATTTAAAATCTCTTGCAGCTTGGGGGAGCAGCGTTTACGTGTTTCTTATTGCGCAAGCTGCAGTTGCTTAAGTCCAAGGATCAGGATCTTTTCCAAACGGATATACGCAATCCCTTCGCTTACTCAAAGATGCAAAGCATTTAGGTTTCAAGTGAAAATGTGTGACCATACGTTTTTCAGCTTTAACGAATAGTTGTGAGTGTGTTTAGTCATCAAATACCTCACCCTTTTAATTCATATGGAAGATGTACTGCAGAGCTTATCAGTGTGCACAATTGATAAGACTTTCGTGATAACATAATATCGTGAAATCTGTCCCATTTTCATACGTTGTGTCTGCCATTTATTGAGAGCTGTGGCGTAAAACATGCTTAGCTAAGATTGTAAAAAGTTTTCCAAGCGAATTTTTGTTATTTCTTTGTTCAGCATAGAGCTATAGCTTATTACAGCTCATTATGAACAATTACAATATGAAAATATAAAAACTATGTATTAAAAGTGGCATACACCAAATCACATAAGTAATAAAAATGATCGGAGTTTACAATGCGTAATATATAAATATATTTATTGTAGAGGAGATGATCTACATCAGTTTCTTCAACGATTTAATACTCATATATGTTATTAGTATTCTATTTTACTACTCTTTTAATATGCATCGTGTCATTCTATTTACGATTCCCGGTAATTTAGGCACATAACTTCAACTAAAAAATGTTTATATTCGAGTATCGTTTTTTCCTAGGTTCTTGAAATTATTTGTGCGCCAAACGGTTCATTGAGTATTCGACATTGTAGTATCGCCACGAACGCGTATTAACTGACGTATCCATGCTTCAGTTTGACAGCGCACATATCAAAACAAAATTTTCACGGATCTGAGCGACTGTCTCGCGGAAGAGAAACCTTCGGAAACGGGATCCGCAATATTGTTTTGTTTTGCGGATATTTTGTGACTTTCCAACATGAGCAGCCCAGCTAAATTACAAGATCTTCCGCCGAAGGGAGGCTACCAGAATATCCCGTTCAAGCGTGTGCCTGCCAAGACGTACTTCAAAGGTGCACAAAAAAGTCGATTATGTCATCACAACATTACCGGGTGCAGCAGAAAGGATCTAACATTGTCTGATATCCGTTGCAGGATGGCAAATGATCGCAGGATATGCCGGAATTTCTACCGTTGGGCTGTTCCTATACTGGCTAAACGTAAAGGAGAATCACCGGAATGAAATCGAGATGCGATCCGCAAGGAACGTCATCTACCCACTGTTGTTGGCTGAACGTGATCGCGAGTATTTGAAGCAGTTGCGACGAAACCGCGACGAAGAGGCTGAACTGATGAAGAATGTGGAGGGATGGGAGGTATGGACGAGCAAGAGTAACCTATCACTCGAGAAAATACAATTTATTGGTGCTTTATGTTTTAGGTTGGTACCTGGTACGGTGAGCCCGTCTTTAAGACGATCCCGAAAGACAAACTGGTTGAACCGACCTTCCAGGAGTTCTATGTCCATACCGATTACAAACATATGGCTCAGCGTGCTGACGGCAAGCTGATGAACTAAGGAGTTGAGCCGTGCTACCGGTGGATTGCAATTGTAGAGGAATGTGTTATTACAAATAAATTTCGTCACAACTGTGAACTAATTAGTTGTACGTGACAAAAGTGTTTGTGCGCAAAAGTGTTACAGATGGGCACCAGCATGAATGAAATAACCATCAAAATATTAAGGTATCTTTTTTGTTTTTCTTTCAACCCACTTAGAAATAGTACATATTAGTTGAGATTGGTTTATCTGTGTGTTAACGGTTTATTTGAATGTTTCGCGTGCGTGTACATGATGTCTGCAAAGCGCAAACTCTGTGAGCTCGTCTTTGAAAAAACAGTAACTTAGTAGCTGCTTACGCCTTGCAGCTTAATTTGCTTGGCCAGGTAGCATGCGAATAATATTCCGAAGAACTGTAAAACAAAACAAACATGAAAGCAAATGATTATCTCTGGCATCGTAAACTGCATCGAGAATTGAGAATCATAACAAACCTGAACAACTGCCAACGCAATTCCAGCAGCGCCTAGACTAACCGCGTGCGCCTTGATGAAATCACCGAACGAATCAATACATCCAGTTTTGCGCAGCGTATTACTGCTCGCATCCGGACATGATACGTAACCAACAGCACCTGTCACACGTAAGTGGCGTTAAAACACTCTGACTCGTGTGGAAGATTCTTACAATTCTAGTGTTTTGTATCTTACCAGTTTGTGGTCTACAGCAGGTCATCGGTAGGAAAGTTTCATTGAACTTTGCGTTGTTATTGCGTGCCCAATCCGAGCTATTATAAACTCCACAGCAGTCAAACTAGAAGACAAGCAAAAATGTGAAAAAAACTTTCCGACCGTTAATTTTTAGCTATACTTACATCAACCTGAATTTCGTCCCAAATAAGCGTAATATCGCCACTGTTCTCACCACCATAGCTTTTCATCGTCGAGTTCAAAGCATTGCTCACAAGCTCCCGGGTATCGTTGCGCAGGACATATCCGCTAATGCCGGCAGCTAGTTCCAGGATGAATATCAAAATCAGCAGAACGGAAAACTGTGAATAAAACAAAAAAAGATACATGAACATTCAAATCGGCGTAACGCCCTTAAAAGTGACTCACCGTTAGCGTCATACAGTAGTTTTCCTTGTACGCTCCGCAGCACCCGAAAAATGCGATCACGAATATGAATGATCCGATCACCACCAGGAAGGTGGGAATGCTGAAAAATTTTGCATCGAGTATGTCGCGGAAACTATGGTAGGCACCTTGAACCGTCAAGCCAACGGCCATTATGATCACACCGGTGATCTGGAAACGAGATTATTTTATATTATTGAAGAAAAAATCATACTCATCGAATCGATGTGAGATATCCCCGAATTTCTACTTACCACAAAGAAAAAGTTAAAGAGGAACAACAAATATTTTATGAAATTAGCGCTTGTTGAAAGAGCCATTTTGAAGGCTTTATTTATGTTCTCTGAAACGATGAAGAGAAAACCCGTTAGTAATTGGCTTATATAAATGCACTATTTGTAACAAAATCGTTTGGTACGAATCTGACTCGTATTGATCTTTCGAGTGCTAGAACCGCAACCGCACCAACATATACATCCGTCAGCTGTCCATTTTGAGACGTTTAATGTACCTTAACTGCGTGAAATTTCCTTACTGCTCAGACAGGCGGCTGTTTACTCACAAGTACACTCGAATTGCACTCTGAATACCTCTGCAAATTAGCCGAGAAGGTTCACTTCCTTTCCTGCTGCGAAAAACGACTCCAGCAAGACGCTAACGATAAGATAAGCGTTTATCACACCCTGCTTGTGGGAGATTACTTCAATCTCGACCGGGGAATGAAAACGACAATGGAACTTAAACCTGATATAGTTCAGAGCGACTTAGAACCTCGTCTGAATGAATGCTTATGACAAATGTGTGTCGGAGAACCGGTGTTGTCGTATAGCTTTGCCGGCAACGGTTTGACGGTGACGCACCAAAAAATTTGCGCCCGGAAAGTTTTCCGAAGCTTTACAAATCTCTCGACCCATCGGTTGGATCGATCTTTCTGAAAGCTTGAGCTGCATTTAATGACGCAAGGTCACGTAACGCGAAGTTCCATCGTGCGAGCAGTAGGTGGGATTGGCGTAAGCAAAGTGGACACGCAAACGATGTTGTTCGATCGGGGCAACTTTCCAGCATGCTTGTCATCTGGTACGCTTATTTTCAGGGTTAAAAATGATCTGCAACCGGTGCCGTTTGCATTGAGCGCGATATGCCCACCACGCTGGTACATTCATTTTCAATTTTTTTTTATTCACCGTGTATACTCGTAGACGAGTGGGGAGTCTTTTTGGGGCCAGCTACCAAAATGCCGACTATTATGCTGAGCTAGCTTGGAGGGTTTCAATGTGTTCCACCGGCGGAGGAATAAGGTGTTTTCTTTACCTTCTTCTTCGGTACATATTTCATAACACCTGCAAATTGATCTTCTTTCGAAAACAGATGGCTTTCGTTGCAGTAGTAAGGCTGGTGCCTGCTCGATGTAAGGTTTAACGTGTTGCTTTTGCCGTTCCCATTTCTCCGTGATGGCTATGCGTAGCAGAAACCGTTTCGAATGCTGCTGTCGTTTCGAATTGGAAATGGACAAGAAAATAATGCGTACAAAGGAACGCATAAACTGTACCGCTCAAATTTATCAACGTGGCCAAAATGAACCACATACAACGTAAAGTTGAATCGTGTTGATGTTTTCACCTTCTCACAGGCCGCTTTAAGGGATGGTTACGCGCGCGGACGTACCTAATTACAATAAATTCGCAAAGGAACAACCGAAACCGTTCATAAAAATAACGTATGCATCGTGGATGTTTAAACGTAAAGGCTCAGCTAGCTTCCTGAGTCAACTATTTGCTGCTTTGTATCGAGCTGTTAGACTGATAAGATGCGTTGGTGTGTATTTTACACGCAACGAAACTGAACGAAGCAGACACCACTCACCAGCGATAGAATGATTCTGTTCACACCAAACACCCGCACTGTGCTTTCAAGTTGATCCACTGCCAGTGAAACACGAGGCAAAATAATTACACCAGACACGTGCTTGAACAACGATCTCCTCGCAAAACTGTTGCGTACGCTTTTAACTAATTCTAAAATTGTAAGTAGAAAAAATATCGTCCACTCTTGCGGGTGGCCGCGGCAATGCTCACCCGCCAAGTGATACTATGCGAATGGGTTGAAAATACTTGTAGCATGTAAGCGTGTGCCCACAACAAACCACACCACGGCGTCGATACGGGTTTTACATACAAACACCGCAACACATGCAACACACATGGCACTTCCGTCCCGTACGTGGTCGTTCATTGCATGTGATAATATTGATCGATGACGAATGCCACCTCAAATTTGTTAGTACTAAGCAGAAAGGAGAGGGGGTGGGGCCTTCCCTTCAGCGGCCCAAAGGTTACGGCGCACAATCATAATTGAATCTCAGTGGGTTAGTAAATTAGTAATAAATGCACTGCACACAACGCTCTATTTCATGGTATTCCCGCTTTTTATTTTTGCTTTTTAATGCAAGTGCCTGGACGAATATGACTGGATATTAGTTTATCTCTTTTTATGATCCGTTCCAACAGCATGTATAAGCGCGAAGCTTATTTTGACTTTTTAGAGAAAAATTATTATTAAAATATAAAATATAATTCGTTTCGATTTTAAATATAGTTCATGGTTTAATTACAGTAGCAGAATGTTTTTATCAGAATTACAATTTACCTGTTATAGTTTTGTACAAAAATAAAAAATCGTCTTTCTCATGCATACATCTACTGGTTATTTTGGAATGCTACTGTAGAATACTTGTACCAGTTTTCGGTACGTCGAATGAAACCCCCCCTATTGTAATGAAATAGTTAACGGTTTCCAACCATTGTTTTGCAAATAAATTGATAAATCCTACCTAGGGATCAAGTTTCTTTACATGTTTATTGTTTTTCGATTTATACAAGCTTTTCTACAATGCTGTCACATTTTCATTCAGCATGCTGTCAGTAACAATTTCTGCAGGTGTTGAGAAAAAGCAAGCAACTCATTAATAACGGCAAGGTCGGTTTGTTTTTATGAAAGATAAACATGTTTATTGATTTTTACAATTTTTATATGATTTTGGATTTTTACTTATGCTCTCATTTTATTTTACATTTAAAAAGGCGCTTTGGTACATACTGGTACATACATTTTTAATCCTTCAGCCGGCTACTCTAAAAGGCGCTTTAAACTGGTACATACATTTTTAATCTTTCAGCCGGCTACTCTACTGTACATGTGTTTATTTTGTACACTGTCAAACATCGTGACCGCGACACCTCGGCACGTAGCAGTGTTCAGCCTTGTTTACCAACAACCAGCCGGTTGCGGAAGAATACATTCAATTGACTAAATCTTTTAAATAATTTACCGTGTTTTATCTAAACCACAATGAACATATCAACTCACTTTGGTCCAGATTCTGGAGGACGCGTGAAGGTATTATTTAATCAATAACAAAACAATAACGGTACAATGTATTGTACGTATTCCCTTACCACTTCCGTAGGGTTTAACAATAGTGAAACCGGTGGTGTACGGCAATGTGGCACGATCGTTTGGCAAAAAACGCGAAGAGGATGGCCACACTCACCAGTGGACGGTGTACGTGAAACCGTATGAAAACGAGGACATGCAGTCGTACGTGAAAAAGATACACTTCAAGCTGCATGAAAGCTACGCGAACCCGAATCGTATCCTCACGAAGCCACCGTACGAGGTGACCGAAACCGGCTGGGGCGAGTTTGAGATAGTGATCAAAATCCATTTCCACGATCCTACCGAACGACCGGTCACGATGTACCATATACTGAAGCTCTTTCAGTCACCCATCCTGGACGGTGAGGTGTCGACACAGATCGAAGGGAAGAAAGGCCTAGTGTCAGAGCAGTACGAAGAGCTAGTTTTCCAGGAGCCGACGCAGCTGATGCAGCAGCAGCTAACGAACGTGAAACCAATAACGAGTGGTGTCTGGAAGCACGACACGGATTGTAAGTGTTTATTTTTCCCTTATATTCACCGTAAAACCACTTATTACATGTTTCGTTTTATTGCAGTCGAAGAAAAACAAGTTCAAGCGTTGGAAAACATTATCGAAACCAAGGCAAAAGTAATATCAGAGATAGCTCTACTGAAAGAGAAGCTAAAACTTGCAAGGGAAACGATTGCAAAGTTCAAAACCGAAATGTCCAAAGTTCAGGGGCAGCAGCCGGCGGCGTAAAGGAAGAAAGGCGACGGAGTAAGTTTTAAGAACATACCTCAATTTAAGCTCATTTCATGTAAAATAAAACATACAAATAAAATTGTCCAATTAGTTTTTCTACTGCTGTACTTATATCATTTTATTGTAGACACAATCTGTCTCTCGCGGTACCACAGTAACTACATATCATGTAAGTATGAGTTGTGCATGATCCTAGGTATGCCTAAACACAGTCAAGCTAAAATTAGTTGCTTCAAACTAACTAGAGCAATTCTCGGCACTGTCCAGAGTTCATAAATTTTTGTTGTATCTTCGCCAAAAATATTGTATTTAAGTTGCTTCGTTTGAATTAGTGATTACTTTTCTATAAGTACACATACTCCCATTAAGGCGTTTACATATTGTATCAAACAAAATCGGACACACTTATTCGAAAATTTCACCAGTTGACACCTTGTTGTAAATGTAAAGCAAAATTGATATTTTTAGGACTTTCGCACAACTGCTTAACCTTGCTTGTTTTTGGTTGAATGCTGAACGATAATACACAAAATTTGCTTTGCTATAACATCATGTTGAGCAGCTAGCTCCATTACGACCGTCCAATTCAATATTGACATGTTTAATTCGTAAAGCAGATTACTGTTTATTCCGTTGCTTATAGTTTCCATACGGTTCAAGCAACCAAATTTGAACATTGATCTCAGTTCATTTCGTCGGTTTGATGGCATTCTAACAAATAAAAATGATATTTTAACTTATTTAATCTAACCATAAGTACCATTGGTTTCAGTAAAAGTACAAAATAAGAGAGAGAACACCATTGAAGACACGGGCAATGGTAACCAGAGTGACAAAGCGACAAGCACCAATATGCGTTCACTTTACTGATCCTGTCCGTTATAGCTCTGTTTCGATTCCTTCGTGTTCAATGGAGTGGCTTCCGCTTCGGCTGCTTCGATCGAGCTCGCTGGTTTGTCACCCTTGTTCCATGGCTGCTCTTCGCCCGACGCAAGTAGTAAGTAGGCTATGATCTCCAACACGTACAGTGCGATGGTCACGAAGAAGATAACCCGCCAGGCGCCGATCGTTTGCTGTGAAATGATGGGAAACAAATTAATGCCTGCATTTCCATATGCCGCCCAAAAGCCAACACTAACGATGAAACACTCACATTTCCGTGTGTGATATGTCCAACGAAGATGGGTACGATGATGCCGGAGAGCGTTGCTGCGGTGTTTGTGATGGCCATCAGTGTTCCCGCGTAGTTCGGCGCAATATCGATGTGGTTCGAGAGCAGCCCACAGAACATACCACCGATCGCGGTAATGCCGACCGTCATCAGCGTTACCGCCAGCCCACGTTGGCAGCCGATGTAACACAACGCCAGCAAACATCCCATGGGCACTGCCGACGCGATGAAGGTGGCCGTTTTGCGTGCAATTGTGGTCGTGATTTTGCCACGCGATCGCAACGCATCCAGCGTCTTGCTGAGCGCCATGCTGAAGAACCACATCGTCAGGAACGGAATAGCGGTCACGACGGCGTTCTCCTTGATGTTGAATTGCAGCACCTGCTTCATGTAGAACGGCAGCTCGATCAGCAGCATATACCAGCCCCAATTGTTGCAGATGTGCGCAATCAAAATGCCATAGAACGGACCGGAGGTGAACACCTTACGCCACGGAACGGGTGGTTTCGGTTCATTGTGACTGCTAGACGAACCCGATCCGAGCGAGGAAGTAATGAGATCACGTTCCTCCTGGCTAATCAGTGGCTGCTTGGTGGGTGTGTCCTGAATCAACCACAACCACAGAACCATCCACAGGCAGCTGAGCCCACCCATCACGTAGAACACCGACTCCCAACCCAGCGTGCCCGCCAGCACGCCAGCCATCAGCATCGAAATGACCGTGCCCAGGGCGGTACCGGCGTACACGATCGCCGACATCACGCTACGCTCGTTCGGTGGAGCCCAGGACGCCAGCATTACGTGCATAGCCGGAAAAGTGACACCACCACCGATACCTTCGCCAATGCGCATCACAATCATCGCTACGTAATGCATTTTGGCCGCAACGGGCGTCAGCAGCGTGCAGACAACGTTGATCAGCACGGAGAAGAACATGACCCAGCGGGCGGAGAACGATTCGGCCACACGAGCGCCCGGCACCTGCGACACCAGGTAGCCCCAGAAGTAGCAGCTCAGAATGATACCTTGCACTGGTTCGCTCCAGATAAATGGACCATCCTGCGTAGAAAATAAAAAAAGAATAAAAAAGTTTTCATTTTATTTTACACTCTCATAAATTAATTTGTGATTTCTTTATGAATCCATGACGAATATTAGCTTGACGGTCTTAAGCAGTAAGTTAAATAAATAGAATAGAATCCTCCTGTTACGAAGCAGATATCTAAAAAAAACTCTTTTATCAAGGTGAGGGTAAATATAAATTCCCTATTGAAAGCTATAGTATGGATAAAAACTTATAATTTGCCAGGCCGTCCCTAATAAATAAAAAAAATATATAGTTTAATCAATCTCAGCACTGTTTTGTTTGGACCTAATATATCGAAAACAAATCGTATGATAGATTTTTTTCCATCAAAACTGCACAGAAAATTGTTCACAAATAAAGGCATTCTTTTTACCAATTTTTAAGAATTATTTATTTATTTTTTATTTTATTT
>JXXB01017984.1:0-21446 GCA_000956275.1 Anopheles koliensis
GCACGGATGCTTGGGGTGCAACTATTTCTTCGCATTGCTTACAGCAAGGGCCCTATAGTGCTAGCGCACACCCTACACACGAGATTGATGCCAGGGTAGAGTTGGGTAATATTCAGCAGAAGAGTTCAAAAAGCAAACCGACATCGAATGGTGCATTCCGACATCCTTCCGTGCCTGAATGGTTGCGAGGATCAGCTCGGAGAATTTGCAAAACTTTGTTGTAACCACGCAACATTTCATCCTTACTACGTTAATCAGTTATCGTGCGTGCAGGGGCGATCTCTAGACAGCTTATCTGCGCTATCCTCGCAGTTACTTCCTAACGTACGCATTATGCAATAATTTGCTATTCCATTATAAGATAGTGTGTTAACCTAGCTCAATGTATTCAAAGAGTGTGAATTGTTGAGTGTTAAAGTTTTATAATCGTGGTTATCGCTACCATGTGATGCATGGTGTGTGTCTGCTGTCCCCCGTTTTCCCAAACGGGAAATTCCTTTACAACGACACGGACCCAATACGGCCCCGTTCGTTCCCCATTGATTATTATGTTATGTTAAATGATTAATTTACAAATTGCCTGTCCCTATGAGTGCCACGGCTAGCTTTCGTTCTAATCACCAAATAACGCACACGCACACAAACACTCACACAGCCATACGAATCATACATACATAAACACTCCTTAGCAACAAACGCGTGTGTGTTGTCACGCAAGCACATCCTTCAAAATATCATACACAGATCATTTACTCGTCCATTCTCGCGTACACTGCTGCTGCTCACACATGCACACACGTATTTCTCTTGCACACCAAACGTAACACACATACATACACACTATCTTATCACGAAGGTTCATGTATCCGGGAGCCCCCGCGTGAAGCGATGGATGGTTGATCGAGTCTACTTCGCATCAATCCGTCGTTATCGTTCGTGCATCGAATTAAAACTTTTTGGACCAAGCCTTCTTAATCGTCTACAGGTAGGAGGGTGGATTAGTATGAAAAAAATAAACATTTGTAGCGAAACCCCAACTTAGCCTTCCCGGGATGACCGTAATGTGGGCTTCTGGTGCCCATTGTCAACACGCGCGTACAATGATCACACTAAAATTATTTAAAGTATATAGCAATGCCACAACATAGCAAAACGGATCAAAAATAACGAACAAAAAATACACTAAACCCTACACAAATTAGGTTACAATTGTCTAGACATAAATGTTGCCTAGCTTGTGGTCTGGTCCCCTACCCCACGTCGGTGCTTCCCTTCTGGCCCAATATGCTTTAAACAACGGAAATAGTAACGTTAATGCCCAGATTACCGTTGTCGGCGAACAGCTGGGCGATTGACGTGTCGAACACCAGGCAATCCGAGTTGAGGATCGCACTGGCCACACCCTCGTGGATGGATCGCGGCATCGCTTCCCACGTGAGTCGTCGGCGGTTACCGTTCAGCTCCAGCCGGTAGGCAAAGTTTTCCGCCTCCTTTCGCGAACCGATCAGCTGTACGATGGCGTAGAACTGCTGGTGGCCATCATACTTCTCCTGCTTTTCCAGCACTAGCATAAAGTGGTGCCCGAAGCAGCTTTGCATCATCACCCAGTCGACAGCGCCCGGCAGGTTGATGTCGGTGGCCAGAAACACAATATCCTCGCCCTGCAGTGTGGTGATGCTCTTGTGCGACATCATCAGGTGGGGCATCACGTAGTCGAGCGAACCTTGCCACTTGCAAGACGCACCGGGACAGGGGCAGAGATACGGTCGGAACTCGCACGCCTCCTCATGTTCTGCCTTCTCCGTGTATACGAGCGAGATGGTGCAACCGTGGTTGGAGTGTTTGCAGGGAAACTTCACATTCGAGGCCACCTTCTCCATCGCTAGGTTGCGGATGTTACCGAGCGAACCGCGGCATGTCGGGCAGCAAGTCAACTTCGAGCGGCAGCTGGTGCACACGAGATGCCCGCTCTGGCACTGCAATATCGGGGGCAGCACGTAGTCGAAGCACACTGGGCATTCAAACAGGGACGCGAGATCGGCCGATATTCCGTTGTCCCCTGCGCCGACGGAAGAGATCGACGAGTTGGACGATGATGACCCCGTCACCTCGCGGCGCTTCGGATTGTTTAGCTTGTTGGACATGGTGTTGTGTACGTCTGCCCCTGGTGCTGCGACTTCTTGCGCACACGGGTGGGAGGATTTCGTTGGCACTGTCGCCACCGTCAGCATACAACTCGGCCCAATATAAAACGTGATATCCTGCTGAACACTGCCGTAATCACACAGCAAGGACCTCCGCGAGGAGACCAATAATCGGATGCGATTGTCGTACGAGCTGGTTGGTTGCGTGGCTTTTGATAGGGTTGCACTCCCGCAATCCACCCTCAACAACGATGTAAGGTCGGAGCAGGATTAAATCCTTTGTTACGATCCTAGGGTGGATCGATTAAGTATGCTCCGAAAAAATATCCTTTTGCTCCAATCTAGCAGAACTTTAAACAATCTTAAACTCTAGCAGCAGCAGCAGCACACACACACACACAAGCTTCTTCTTTACGTTCGACCTTCTTCTTCGACTTTGTTTTGAAAATGAACATGAAAAAGAACAACATGTCAGATGTCAACGCAAGTCGAGCACGCACAAGGTGCATACATCTCGGTCGGTCTCTGCAGCTCGGACGGGACCCAAGCAACATGCGGCTGGCTCAACGTTTCAATATATTTTTCGTTCTATTTTTCAGAGGGCTTCCTAACTTCGTGCACGTTTGATTATATTTCGAGCACGTTCGATACCCGTCTGTTCGTGGGATCGATCTTCACCTTCAGCTATGTGCTTCCAATGAGCCTGATCATCTATTACTACAGCCAAATTGTGAGCCACGTCGTCAACCATGAAAAGTCGCTTCGCGAGCAGGCGAAGAAAATGAACGTGGAATCGCTGCGATCGAATCAGACCAAAAACGACTCGTCGGTGGAAATTCGAATTGCTAAGGCTGCCATCACGGTTTGCTTCCTTTTCGTTGCTTCCTGGACCCCGTACGCGGTGCTCGCCCTGATCGGAGCATTCGGTGATAAGAGTTTGCTGACGCCAGGAGTAACCATGTTCCCCGCTTGTGCCTGTAAATTTGTAGCCTGCTTAGATCCGTACGTATACGCCATCAGCCATCCGAGATACCGCATCGAGCTCCAGAAGCGTCTACCATGGTTGGCCATTACTGAAACTTTGCCGGCGGAGACTGCTTCAACTTGCACGGAACAGCAGGACGGAAACGCTAATACGCAAACGTAAACCATGTACAGCAACAACAGTCGGTTTAGCTCGGGGCAGCCATTGTAGATTATTCACCATGATACCAACACATGCAACGTTTAATGGACCGGAGTATGGAAACTTCTGTTAGAAGTGATTTCTAATTGTTTAAATTCATTATTTGTCGAAACGATACCAAAACATTGAATAAAGAATTTTAAATGCAATCTATCAGTATGCCTCTTTATGTTTTACTCCAATTGAACACATGATGCAGTTACTACTTTACAGAATCATGGATATCATCAGTAAGGATGCTGCCACAATAGTTTTTATTACTTACATGTGATTTAATGTAACGCATTTACCGCGTGCGATTTTGCGTTCATACACGCAAAATCGTGCGATATTTTTGATTTCCAACAAAATCATGAACATGGTAATTATCTAAAACAAAATCTCAAACTTCTGAAGGTCTTTCGTCGTTGTTCGGAAAGCTGTCTTCTTTCAACAATTAATTTAATTCAGGTATTGATTTGCTGTTATGCAATAAGTTTTCTTTCGTCTGTTAGGTTGATTGAACCGAACAAAACCGATCGTTCTAGTATACTTAATATAAATATTTTGTTGACATTTAGGTAGCAATTATCTGTTATAATTTTTTATTATTATGTTTTCGAAACGTCAACAAGAGATGTCATTATGACACATTTGCCAGTCTTTTCGTTTTCCGCGTGTAGAAGGAAAACATAAAGAATGTGGTGAACTGAGTAAGTCCACATTAATTTAGGTTACTGTTAGCTTTTATTTTACCACTTATTGTACATTGTTGAGTGTTTTTGCCTGTTCTACAATTCTGTCCTGAAATGGTAAGTTACTAGTTGCAGGCGTTACAATATACATCGCGTTGAACGAAACGAAGCTTGTTTGATGTACCCATACTATACCATTACATCGGCAGGATTTGGAACAACGAGATTTAGCCGCTCTGGAGGAACGGCTATATTCTACTATCCATCATTCATACCAAGATCCCCAGACATCTCAGGAAGCGGCACCGCTTGCGCCTGCTGCACGCGTTGTTTCGAGAACGTCGGTTATAAACAATGGTCAAGGTACATTACCAGCCAATATGAAGCGCTACTGGGCTGGTTCTGCTGCTCCTATACCCAGTGAGCATACAACCTACCAGAAGAATAGACCAAATGAGGGTGTGAAGCAAAACGCTTCTTCAGACACGATCCAAGCAAGCGAGAATGAATCAGTCACAACAGGAGTAGGCCATGGGAGCAGAAAGATGTTTCTTACACCGTACCAGTCCCTGCTCGGTATCGCAAACGTTCGTAGCACCGAAAACGAATCCGTTCAATCAGAGTCAGTCGTGGCACAAAGCGCTCCGCCAGTGCAAACGTTGATACCAAATATGTCACCCAAAGAATCGGGACTGATGGTAAAGAAGAAAAAACAAAATAAGCAATCTTCGCAATCCGCTGTTGCTGCTCTGGAGAAAAAGTTGGAAAATTTATCGAAGCTAGTTAGCAAAAATAGAAAAGCAGCAGCCGTGCAAGTAATGAACTCAAAAAAATCAAAAGCAAACAAAGTACGAAATCGCAAAAAACTACCAACCATCGTGGCACAAATAACTCTCAACTCGTCCGATGAAGAATCACGGCAAGAGGCGCCGCTGCTATCTGACGGTGATGCAGATGAGGTTATAATAGTGCCCGCACCATCGCCGCCTAAAATCTGCATTGATTGTAGCGATGAAGAGGATTCCCAAAACACATTCGCCCTGCCAAAAACCAGAAAAAGCAAGAAGAAGAAACCGGCGAAGTTCTCATCACCACGCTGCCTTAGCCCATCAAATAGCTCGATCATGTCGGATGATTTCATCGGCCAGCATGAT
The DNA here is from genome assembly GCA_000956275.1 of Anopheles koliensis. Lineage (NCBI taxonomy): Eukaryota > Metazoa > Arthropoda > Insecta > Diptera > Culicidae > Anopheles > Anopheles koliensis. The sequence continues at coordinate 5,159 of JXXB01017984.1, forward strand.
CGCTCTAGGTTGAACGACAGTTTCACCGAACCTATTCCGAATGACGACGAACTGGAATGCTCTCTAGAAGGTTCACACCGGTCTGGTGCAAGCATGTCTAAGAAAAACATACCGGAGATACGGCAGGAGCGAGTTCCCTCTATTTCGTCGGAGGATACAGTCTGTACCAGTGGCGATACTACTGACCAAGAGAAACGCCCTCAGGACGCAACATCACCAAAAACGCTACCGTCACTGCTAAACGATAAAGCAACGAAAAGTAAGAAGAAACTAAAGGATGGTGTTGAAAAAACTGCATCAAAAGCGAAAGGATCAAAATCTTCAGGTCCAGCACCAACGTTGTTGACCGACACGGAAGTTGGCTGTAAAATGGCTGGAAAGTCAAAAACGAGAAGCAATTCTCCAGCAACGCTTGCGTCTGAACTGGTACATAAGCAGTTTGAGACAAAGAAATCCGGCAAGAAGTCTAAATCCAAAAAGGAGAATGAAAAAAATCTAGTATCTTCTGAACAAAAAGAATCATCAACTACCTCATCTACAAAAAATAATGTCGAAACGGGAGGTAAGCAGAAGGCAAAAAAGACTTCTTTGTCACTCGTTGATGAGAACATTTCCTCCGAGAGTGACTACGATCTGTTGCCATTGAATACACCCAGCAAAGCAAGTACTCCACATAAGCCGAATAATAAATCCATTGGCACGGAAAAAAATCGACCGAGGAAACGGTCTGCCTCCTCTTCATTCTTTGACGAAATCGGGGACATATCTTCCGACAGTGATAATGATGAAAGTTTAATACATGCGAAGAAAGACACCGGGAAGCAGACTGTTACAGGAAAAGAGTCAAAGAAACGGATTGGCCGCAAACGCAAGCAGTACAATTCAGAAACTTACTCCGATGAAGATTTTGCCTGCCTACTGACGGATATTGTGCGTGCGGTATCGGACACCGGTGATGATGATGATGATGAGGAGGAGGATACTACATTGTTGGAGAAAACTAATGAAGAGATCATCAAGAACCCATCAATAACAAAACCAATTAACAAAGAAAAGCGCTTAGACCAGGAACAGCAACAAGACGAGATTGCTACGCCAGTTGTTCGTCCCAAGAAAAAGAAGAAAACAAAGGACGTATCAATCGCAGCAGACTACGAGCAGGTATTGGACGATATGCAGAAAACTCCAAGAGATGATAACGCAACAGTGGAAGCGGTGAAGAAAAAGAAGAAGCTAAAGCCTGGGAAATCCACTGCAAAACAAACGGGCAGCGATACTATCACACCCAACTTCGTACATCAGGTGGTTCCAGAGTTGCCAAACAATAAGAATAAGTCGTCTCTTTCCACGAAGAAAATGGTGAAATCTACAGGAAGTAACAACGTTTCCATGGCGTCCGTTGTACAAGCCATCGACGACTCAGGTGACGATGATGATGATGCTGATGTCACGATAGTCGAAAACCGTTTTAGTGAGCCCAATAGGGATGTGAGAAAAAGGGTCACTAAACCAACGGTGGTTGGTCCGGAATGTGCCTGGAACGAGGAGATGAAACTGTTCTACAACGATACGTGGGCGGACGAGGACTTTAATCTGAAATCCGTTCTGAACAGTATGCCACGTGAGTATGCATTGTTCCATTTATTCATAGCGCAAATATATCAAATATTTCGTTTTTTCTTCTTCTTCAAATAGGCGATAGAAGAGAGTGGCGCATAGTGCACAAAGATGTTTATCCGGATCCACCGAAGCGGGAAGTAATTTGTAATATCTGCGATGAACCCGGTCACATGAAGTACAAATGCCGGAACAAACCCAAAAAGCCCATCTGTTACATGTGCGGCGAAAGTGGGCACAGGGAACCACGCTGTCCAAAAACTATCTGCTTGAATGTAGGATATCAACGGATTCGGTGTTTCATCGTTCAGTACTGATTTACTTTTGCTCTCCTTTCAGTGTGGCAACAAAACACGTAGTTTCGTGCGTGAATGTAGAATGTGTACACGTGAAGCTAACGTCCTTTGTTACACATGTGGTGGACGCGGTCACACTCAGCGGAGCTGTCCTGATCTTTGGCGTCGGTATCACAGTACGGTAAGTTTTTGCGATAGTTGTCACCTGTGGGTTTTGTTCGTCTGATCATTTAATGGTCGCACGACGTCTAGAGGCGAAAATTTAAGTTGGAGTGCAAGAGAGTACTTAAACAGCGACGTATGCTATCAGCTCCTTTTATCCCCCTACAATTTCGAACCAACTGGCAAATGATACTGTAACACTGGCAAAAATGTTCATGAACTCCGCTAGACCTACCTGCATTTATTGGCACCTAGATAGAACAAATTTCCTTCAACACGCTCAAATAATTAAATAATTTTATTTACTATCTATTGTCACTTGCATAGAAATTTTCTTTTTGTTGTGTAATCTTTTGTAACATGGAAACAAGTGCCGCATGATTATTTACACGAGCGCGAGCAATTGGATAATACCAATTAAGCAGTTTTGACATCATCCAGAGAATTTCAACCTTTGCTAAATTCTCGTGATAAATATGAAATCCTCTTTAGTTTTTTTTAATGTTAAAATACAAATACACATACACAAAAATTAGAAATATCAATATTCAAGTTGATTTTGCTTATTGTCGTGTATTGATCTGATTGTTTACGCTTTAATGTAGAGTGATTCTAATTTAAAATTTAAATTAAATACTATGAATACCATACAGAAAAGAGGTAAGATTATTTGAGCTTATAAACCACCGTTATGTGGAACTTTTATGTTCTTTTATGTGGAACATTTATTGAAGTAGGAGGTAACTATTTAAAGTTAAAGAATAAAGTCCTAGTGTGCCGTGATCAGTTTGCCGTTGTTAGTTACGAATGTTTGGGGGGATGAAATTAGCATGTCGTTTAATTTCCACATGAATTTAATAAGAGTTTTCGCATTGCACTCGGTTTATGTGTTTGTTCATCCAAACAATGCAAACCGATTCCGGTGACGAAATCCCTGTTTCCTGTGCAGATTGAGGATAATGTGCCATTGAAAGAGGATTACGATCGAAACCCGAAAGCGCGGTGGTGCTGCATCTGTTGTCGATATGGCCACCAGGCTCACGATTGCAATGATGCGGCTCGTATCTTTGGCCATAAAATACCGACCACAACCATCAACTCCTACTTGCCTGCCTACCGCGGCGAATACAATCGTGTCCGCAAGCATAAGGTAGACGAACAACAGCGGCGCATTGCAATGGATCCGACGCAGCAGTACAATCTGTTTAGCAGCGATGCCAACGATTGCGAGCTTAATCTGGATGATGTCATACAAAACGAGAATGGGTTCTATCATCGCTTTTTCAAGATGACTGGTTTGCTGGAAAGACAGAACCAATTGCAGATGAGCAAAGCATTGGAGAATGCGGAAGAACAACAAGTAACGTATCCGGAAACCAACCAAGATGAACCGAGAGTGGAGAAATCCACTATTTCCGCAGATCTTTCTGAGGCTCCAGTCGAACCGGAAGTCATCGATCGGCTGTCTCGCACGGATAAAAACGTTGGCAACGAAACGAGGACATGTAAAGAAGACAACGGTGTTAACAAAACCCTCAACAACAGTTCCAACTCAAACGTCGTCACCGCTATTATAGAGGAAAACTCAAATTATAGTTTCTCTGAGTTTAATGCCCCTGATGGAAAGCATTCAGATAATGCTCATGTTTTGGAATCGGCACCCGTACGGGTTAATGGAGATATTGTGGATAATCCGATAGAATTCCAAGCGGTATCGGGCGAGCAACAGAAAACGTTGGCAGATTTTATTCCGCTCGCTTCCGTGCCTCCCGCACAGGAGGAGCCAACGGCCCCGGTCGTTACACCTGCTGCGGAACCGATCGCACCGGATGTCGGGACGAAAAGTCCGAGCGAAACAGCGGTTGCACCAGTAGAGCTGGCTACAGATGCCCGAGTTTTCCTCAGCAAAGAGAATGCCAAGCTTTTGCTTTCACCCAAAGGTAGCGAATTTCTCAATGATGCAGGAACGCGACATAATGTCAAGCTTTCAATTACGTTCGAATCGGTCGGCAACGTTTTGCTAATTACCGGCCGACCGGAGCTGCAAGACAATTTTCATCAGGAACTCGTGAAATTCTTAAGTTCGTCAACGCAGGATGCACAGGATCAAGCGAATGCAAAATATTTCCAAAAGATTGGACCGCGCATGGCGGGCAAGATGATAGACTACATATCGCAACATTTGCGGTTCCTTCAGGCAGACTGTAGCGTGACCGACTTGCTGGCGGCATATCAACAACTTAGTCCCGATGGTAATGCTAATGCATATGAAAAATGCCGTCGCAATCTGAACATCCAGCTGTTTGGCGTGTATGGATTGCGCGACGGAAGAAAGCATCTGAACATACTGCGCTCTCAGCTAAACCAGTTCATGAAGGACAGCCAATGGAAGCAGCTACTGTCCCAGAAGCAACGTAACACAATCGACGATGCGATTCGCTATATATTCACCGCGTACGATCATAAAGATTACGTTGAGATAGTGAAAGAATATGAAATCTTGCGCGAAACGCATCAGTTGCGGATGCTTACCTACAATGATTTGGGATTGCAGCAAAGAGGAAACCCCACTGGCACAAAAAGGAAAAACAGAAACGCAGCACCTCAAAATAACATGTCAAAGAAGTTCCATATCGATGTGAACATTTGTAATAGAAAAAAAATGTGTGACGAAGAACCCACATCGTTCAACGGGGACGATAACTTCGTGCTGAACACGTTCGATCAGATGATCGATCCAATTCGGCTGCAACAACTCGATGATACAACGCGTAACGTTTCGTACGACCAGCAGTGGAATGAGTGCAACAATGGTGACGATGGTGCCTACGGTGGCGGAATGCAACACGATGCAGATTTTTCGTCACCACCACTGGCAGAATCTCATTCCAACTGGACTAATAACGAGCCATCGGATGATTGGGTGGATATGGGTTACAGGACGCCAAAACCGCGTGACCGTTTTCACTGGTATCGACCGCAAAATCAGCAAGGCAACTCGGCTCCTGGCGGTAACGGTAATGGTGGAAACAACTCTTCATACTTCGAGTTAGCACGTTTCAACGAACGGGATAATGCACTGCTTGACCAGGAGTGGTATCAGCTGCAACAACGATTGCAGCAAATGTTGCAGCGATGAGAGTTCATCTTTTTATTTTTTATAAAAATGCTTCATGAGCTGGGGAATACAGAAGACAAAACGCTCAAAAATTGTACAGTGAATAATACTCTATGTTGTGTGTTATCTTCTAATATTGACGACATATGTTAGAAGAAAGGTAAGTAGCACTGGATGTTAAATTAAATTAAAAAAAAACTTGTACTTCAGATTAATTTCGCGCGAGAATTTCCATGCCAGTGAAAGGACCAAAACATCGCTTTTATTTAGTTTGCGTGGCTTAACGTGGCTTAACGATCTCCCGTTTGATCGGCTCGCTAGGGGAAGACGATCGTGAGAAAGATCGGCGCCACTACACCCACCGCTCTCTGTCTGAATAAGTAAGAAACTAATCCACAAGGTCCTTCCATTAATGCGGGTGACGTAAAGATTAACTTTCCGAACCTATATCCCTAGCGATTGCCGTCAGCTTAAAACCGCCGGTAGTGCTATTTGCCTTGTGCCATAATAGTGCTACTACCATTTTTCATTATTTTCTAAACAAACCATTGGTCAATTTTTAATTAACTCAACAACGATCACGATATTTGCATTCTTCTGCACATCACATCGAACGTGACCAAGTACTTCAAACCAGGTACATTCTTACCCGTGCTATTGTTTTTGGTTAGCTTTTCCTCATTTATTCGCCCCTGATAGAGCTCACGGTTTCTGAATAATTCTGGTTTATGTTCATACTTGCTTAGTTAATAATTTAAAAATAACTCCAATGATTAGCAAAATACAAATTACAAAAATTCATATATATTATGAAGAAAGGCCCGCACCGTCTCGATCAACCATTTTGGACTGCACCGTGCCACATGTTTCCATGTGCTGTTTCTTTTGATGTCGAGTAGGAAATTCTTGTTCACACTTTGGACAACGTTCAGCTTGCTTCTGTAAAATACGCTAGGATAATTGTTGACTGGCAATATAAAAAGTAAAAGTTTTACCCACGCGTGTCGCACGATATTGACCCACCAGCATCCCGTCGACGGGTTTGACGCGCACATTCGTCTGCTTACCGTGCACCAGGAACATGTGCTTGTTGTAGAAGAAATGGTACTTGAAGTCCCGCTCACAACAGATGTAGTTTTCACTGTGTTTAGCAATGTAGCGAAAAAAAACGATTTCAAATTTAAGATTTTTCATAAAATAGCTGTCTTGGTTGTCGCCACTAACCGGTACGTTATGCACAGATGTTGATTAAATTCATCCTCAGTTCTGTACGCTCCCAGACACACGCCGCACTGTAAATCTGTTGGGTATAAATGATGACTCTGATGTTCTTTTAACTTTTCATCCGTATCGTACGATTGTAGGCATATGTCACATACAAAGTATGTTTGAATCTGTTTTCAATAGAAGAAAAACAAAACATTAGTACTTAGGGATTTATTTTTCAAAATTATTTTTCCTCATATTTGTTCAACTTCGTTCAACTCACGTTGTGCGTCTTCTCGACGTGCATGCGCAGCTTATCCTTGCGCCGGTACGACAAATCGCAGTGGTCGCACTGATATTGCACCCCTTGATGCCGTTCCTTCATGTGCCGATTCAAGTGCGTGTGGGCGTTGAAGGTAAAGCCGCAGATACTGCATGTGTGTGACCGTTGGTTTGTGTGCGTCTTCATGTGTTGCGCCAGCAATTGTTTCGTGGAAAACGTTAGCGCACACTTCGGGCAACTCACCTCGAAAGCCTTCAGATGCAGCCTCCGTACATGCAGCAGCATTTCCGCCTTAGTGTAGTACTCCAGTGGGCAGTACTCACATTTGTACTGGCGTACCGTGGCGTGCCGTTTGCGATGGGTTTCCAGCACAAACTTCGTGTCGAAGGCAAGTCCGCACATGTCACACATGTAATCACGATGGCAGGATCGTTTGTGCCGCAACAGCTCTCGTTTGTTGGCGAACTCGAGTTTGCAACGGCTGCACTGTTGGCATTTGTAGGAAATGTTTCTGTAATAATAAACCACAAGGGGTTGATCTATACAATAGCAGACAGTTCGAGAAAATATGGACGTTTTACTTGCGATGCTTTCTCATCTGTAATTGCAGTGATTTAGAGGAATGAGACTCAAATGGGCACTGATGGCACTGCTGAATATTTCCATCCTGTTGTGGCATGTTACATGCATTACTGCTTGTGGTGCTGGAATCATCTCCCAAATGATTGCCAGCTGGTTGTTTCTTAATACTTTCTAGATGAATGTTTTCATCTAGAAAGTTACAATCTTCTCGCTTAGGTACTTGTTTGTCTGTTATTTCTTCTTTCGCTCCAGAAGAAATATCTCCAATTTCGACAACGAAAGATTTTGAAGTTTGAGTTGATGCCATTGCCAGGCTGGAAACCGGTTCGACTCGGGTGTCATCACACGACATAACAGCGACATGATGTACGTTAAATTCATTCACTAAATCATTAGCAACGAGCTCGTGAGTGTTTGTAATATTCAGCTGTTGAAGTATCTTGAGCAACTCCTTTTGATGGCTCTGGAAGAGTTGCTTTATTGGGGCTACTTCACCTCTTTGCAACTGCACTAAACATGATATGAATTTGCCTACGAGTCTTAAGCGCTTCTTATACCCAAGAAATGAGTTCAGTTCACCGCAGCATAGTTTACAAACTGCAGTCGCTGTAAGATGATGCAAATCCTGTTGAAGAATAAATCATGCAATTTCAAAGTCCGTTCCCAATAAAAAAGGATCATTTTTGCTATATATGATTGCACTTACCGGTGAAGCGGATTCTATTAGCTCATCTACAACATCGGAAAGAGGTATATCATAAGCTAGGGCAAATGTATCAAGTGAATTCATCGCGTATTCCGGTTGATGCTGCAAGCAAATCCGACACACCTTGGGGAAGTGCTCTAATCGGTAAACTTTCATATCGAATAATCTTTCGAAACAAACTAGCTGCTAAACTGAACTATCTGAAAATTAATTTCAGTTTCTACCGTTTCCAGATTGTTTACCTACGAACAGTAAACAATAGCTAACAGTCTGATATTGTCACCTGAAGTGTACATGACAATAATTGCCATGTTTGACTAGTAGCCATGTTTGCGTTAAAATTTGACGTCTGAAATCCATATGAGACTAAAATTTTAACATAAAATAGAATTTCAATTGCTGTTTGCAGGAAATCTCTATGTTTTAATGATTAACAGAAAAAAACACTGATAAAAATGATAAACTCTTTCATCAATAGCGAATAACATTCGAAAAACTATTATTGCGTTTTTATAAATTGTAATCGTCCAAATGACCAAACCTGTATTCTTAACGCTTCGCGGAGAAACATACTAACCTTTTGATAATTCGCACAAGAAACAAAACGTTAGCACGATCACTGTTATTCGCCGCCAACGGAATCATTATCAAGAGTGAAGAATAATTCTTGAACAACTAGAATAAATCATTTCAATATCCTTTCGCAAATAGTGACTGCGGTATTGTTGTACCTCTATTTGAAGAGCAAATAGTGGCTACTTTCTCTATTGTTGCACCCAGAAGACAAAATCTGCTGGGACATTACGGAAATGGCAAAGCATACTGAGGTTTCTATTCCGCCGATGGAGGACGCTGAAAACGCAAGATATTACAAAATGGTTTTACCGCCGATGTCGAATAAAATGACGCGTTTCATAGCAAAATACTTACGCTGCTTAGTGCATTCTAATGTTCGACAATTGTTTCACCGTTATCGAGAGAGTGCTCATACTGAAAACGGGCGGCAAAATCGTCGCTTGCTGAACATCCAGCTGCTTGGCGTGTACGGGCTGCGCGAGGGAAGAAAACATTTAGACATACTTTGTGACCAGCTGAGACAGTGCATCAACGCGCAACCTTGGAAGAGCCAGCTTCCTCAGGAACGATTGAACATCATAGCCGATGCAATACGGTACATTTTCTCGGCATATAATCACAAAGACTACGATGCCATGATGGATGAATATGAAGCTCTGCAGAAGGCGGGTCGATTACAATCGCGCACATATTACAGCTTAGGCTTTCCAAGAATGATAACAAAACCATCCGACAATCCTAAGACGCAAAACAAACAAGCAAAAAAGCAGGCCAAAATCCATCGCTCACATCAAAATAACAAAAATCCAACAAAGAAACAAGCAAAAAACGTGAAGTCCGCGGAAAATCGTTCAGCGCGTAACATAAATAAGCCATCGAACTAAATAATGACTTCGATTAAACAGCGACTTCAGTGAAGCGAATCTGAACCGTAGCAACGCTCGTCAGCAATAAGTATACTACCTGCGCTCCAATACTACTATACCTACAGCACTAATTTGCTGTTTCTTGTTTCGTATCGTGTTTCGATGAAATGTTAATAAAGAGATAATAAATAGTACATTTGGGACAGTGTATCGAATTGTTCACTACACAGCCAATCTGCGGCTAGACTCGATGTTAAATATCTTTTTTTATTTAGTAATTCGTGATCAACCCTATTCTAGCCAGCTTAAACAAACTTAAAACCATAACCACAAGTCGTTGCTCCGAACGGTGAGATTTCCAACATTCCAACTACTGGTGCGATGATTTGAAGCCACAACAGTTGCTTATTTATATTTTTTATTAGGAATGGCCTGGCAATATTGCTGGCATATTTTAATCATGCTCAGGCTGAAGCAAAAGGGAAGGTAATAAGAAAGAAAAGCTCAAATAATTTCAAAATCATAAGTAATTTATTTTACATGTTGTTTCAACGATTGTACAATATATTCATTTAGGATTTATGGCCTTATTTACTATGTGAGAAGTCGAACTTTGTGGAACTTCAGCAAGTGTTTTACGCCTATATTTAAGTTTTTTTATCAAAAGATTCTTCACTCCATCCTCTGTCACGGTACCAAAACATGTGCTTCCAATTTGTGTGAGAAGACTGATTACTTTTCTGTAGCATCGTACGGGAATCTTGGATCCTTTCTTCCCAACACCTGTCCAGCTAAATTGAGCAGAAAGCACGTTGTCAAATAGTATATCTATCGCGTCCCTCATTCGTTCTTCACCATCTGCTGGAGTAATTTTAGATCTTAGCCAACATAGCACTTCGTTGAAGTACTGGCTATCAGTCAATTGCTGTTCGAACTCATTTAACTGATTTCCGGTTTTTAGCATCGTGAAACGAAAAGTACTTTTCGAAAATTGCATATATTCTCTACTCATCTCTTCAATAACATCCAACTTGTTGAATATCATTTGCTGTTGCTTCAGTAATTCGTTCATCATTTTCTGTTGATTAATATGAAATTGATTCATAGATTTGCAATGTTTGTTTATAAATTCTTCTAAACAAGGACAGTGCTTACATTCGCTCCGTTCATTTGTATTCTTGACTCTAGCACTTACTGCTCTAACAGATTGATTAAACGGCGAAGCGTTTGAGTTTCGTTTGAATGATGCTGTTTTAACCTTTATGATTTTTCTCCTGATGATCGGGGTATTAAATGATTCATTAGCCCTTCTATTTCCTTCCGATGTGGTTGGAGTAAGTTTTCTTGGCAACACGAGAGGAGTTCCCAGAGAAGTTTTCGGCTGTTGATATGCAGTATTTTCAGTGCTGTAGGAAGCAGAGGCATAATGATCAATATTCTGCGGTATCTGCAACATAAATGAATGACACGGTTTTTAGCACGATCGGGTAATGTAAGGTATCGATTTGAACATAGTTTCAAATTATTTACGGAATTATGTAATTGTTCAATCGTGCCATAGTCATCATCACATTCTATTTCGTCATGGGAAAATTTCTGCATTGTGTCTGCAATAAGTAATAGTGCATATTTATAACCACAATCATGATTCTCATTCAACGGATCTTTGTTAAGCTTACATGAATGATCTGTTTGGTGATTGATTCCATTTAAGAAACTTTCTTCTGCAGAGATATTTTCAGTTTTAACAGCAACGTCTCCGTTATTGTAGTTAAACAACGTATCGTTTGATTTTGCAGATTCGGTTTTATCCTTCATCCGTGTTTTTGCATCATACCCCATAGTTGGCTGCTCTTTCACAGAGACAAATTCCAATCCAGGATTGCCGTTTGCGACATAAAAGTCTTCATTTTCTAGAGGTTCAAGCTTAATCCCCATAGGTTCTCCCATCAAGTTCTCTAGTGGAAGCTGCGGATGAAAATGAGGAACGACATTAGATAATGTGTTGGTACTGTCGCCGATCTGGATAGCATACCGTAGAAACTGAATCTTCACGTTGACCTTGTTCCTTTTGCAAATTCTCCATTACATCGCTCCGTTCAGCGTGTTGTAACTTTTGAATTGTTGACAGAGAATATTCCGTTATTAAATCGAATCACAGAAAACCTAAAACCACAGGTAAAATTACAGGTAATAATTTTGTAAATACGTGCCGAATGAAAAACGTTTATTTACATTCCGTGTAGATTTTTTCACAACATGTCTTCTTTACAAATGACGTCGATGACAATTGAATTCTTTTGCTGGTGCAAATGTCAAATTTGAAAGATTAATGGTGTCAAACTCAGAACGTCACCTAGGAAATCAAGCTGAATAAGAACATCATATTCAGGAGTTTATATCGGCAACGTTGCCGGAGCGATTTTAGACCACATTTTAGAACAAATAATCGGTATATATGATACACCGTGTTTAATTATAAAAGTAGAACTTTGTTAAAGTCAATGTAAATGCCAATGTAAAACCGAGCCTACTTAGATCACGTTGTCTACAACAATAGGATTAGTCACTGGATCTTCAAGCAATGAATCATTTGTGGGGTTATTGAATCAAAAACCAAATGATGAATATAGATCGAATAATGATAATATAGATGAACAAATCATTATGTTACATTTGTTTGGGTATGACTTATTCTGTACAATTTCAGATGCATCCTTGGCACTGTCGCTAAACTTTTTGTTGAAAATGTGTAACACATGGAAGGAAACATGAGGTGTAACACAAGTTTGCACTTATCCTGCTCATTCAAACAATATTTTGATATATGTTTTAACATGCTTGAACTTTTTTCTTCTTTGACCGTATTTAAACTTAACTATAATAAGAACTTAAAAACGTTAAATGAACGAGTAATTTTATTTCAACTTAACACGATCACACGCTGAAGGTCAAGAGAGTGCCCGACAGTTGGCAAATCCTCCCCAAAAGCTCACACCCGCCACATTGCGCACCAGCAAAAAAGTATACGCTTGTTGAATATTCATTAGTAAACATACAAATTTGTCAATGGTGTGTAGTTATGATGAGCGTTTGGTGTGGAATTTGCATGTACAGTTTGCCAGTTTAAGTGGTTGAGGTGTAGAATAACATTCGCACAAAAAAGAAAGTTTATGATAGCAAAACGTTGGTCATAGAATGACTGTTAACAACATTGTGTTAAAACATGCGATCAGTAATAAAATATATCGTATTGAACGTTAGTATGCCTTTCCTGTGAATAAGCTTTCTTTCTTCCGGCATGGTCAACGGTCACAAAACGGGTGGTTATCCCTCAGTATCAGTTTTGTTATCCTTGAACCAACATCACTAGTAACGGAGCTTCTCGCATGTCGACGGCATGGTGACATTGGCCGTACACGAGGTAACATGCGGATGCAAAACTTTTTTTATCTCCTTAATGGATACGCACTCTGGTTTTTGCAGTAATTTACGGATTCGCACTCATCGGCCATCGGTCAGAAGCGTGCTGCGCCGGTGAGCTAAGCCAGCATCAATGCATCTACCATCACAAGCAGTGGAATCCATAACCGTTTAAAGGCACAAGCAACGATAGATGTCAGGTGTGTAGGGGTGTGACGTGCGTCGCTCAGTCCTCTGATTGAGCGGCAGCGAGACGCAGATATAAAATTACAATTTTCTCAGATCACAGATTAGTTCGATTTGGTTCGTAGAGTGAAGCTGGTCGTTTGGTTGCGTGCCGATTGGAGAAGTGCATTTGCCATTTAGCAGTTTAAAAAACGTGGTACGAATAACAAATTATGTATAATTCAAGAGGAACGTTTCGGGAAGACTTGTAGTTCATGTGAGCTAGGTTTTATTAGGAGCTTAAAAATACGTTACACTTACAGAAAACGTTCCCAGTGCGGCGTTGTTTTACTCCAAAAGTGAATAATGTATCCAATTGAAGCTACCCGATATTGTGTGGTAGTCAGTGAATTTAAAATAACGTCGTCCATAAATAATGATGAATATTTAATTAGTTCTCGTTGCAATATTCTTGAATCAAATTAGCGTCATTTGAAAGATTTTTATGTTCTGGATAACGAACTGAACCGGTTTAATGGTTTATAGCAAATAATTGTTTCCAGTTGCTTTGCGTCACCAAATGTGGTTTAAAGAAAATGAATGAATAGTTAGGTGTATCTATAAGTACTTCATTCTCTGAAGCGACAATTTGCAGTAATTGATCTTAATGTGTGGTAATTTCCACAATTACACTTCGTTGCCATTTCTAACTATGCTGTAAGAAAACAACAATTGCATAGCTGTATGCATAATTTTAAACGTATTGAATATTGTTGTTGAATTAAGTGATTATTTTTCGAATATTTAAATTAGAATACGTGATCTTAAGTCAATTATTGATACTTCCTGGATGTCACCTTACAACATTGTTTTAAGCTATGAGTTAGAACTTAAACATGCAGCTCTTGCGTCGATTTATCGTAACGGTACAGCGAGCAATTGTTCTCAGGCTAGTCATCAACAACACAACAACCTGAGGGAAAGTGGGAACAATGGTTCGAACAACATGATACTTTCAATCACAAGCACATTACTCATGTACATTTTTTTGTTCTAAGCATGTTTCTGTTATTTTCTCACGCTCGGTAAAGATCAACAGTAGAAATGAGTAACCGAACGATCGCATTGATCGTACTGGTGGTATGCATCGTCAGTCCTAGAGTGGATTCGTTTGACTTTGGTGGACTGGTGAAAACCACAGGAGATGTTGCGAAAGTGGCAGCCAAGACAGCGAAGGGAGTTGCCGAGAACATCCCACAGTTGTTTTCGCCCGAGCAGTTAATAGAGTTTAGCAAACAGTCTATCATTGGTCTTCCGGCGGAAGCGATCGCGGCCACAATCAATCAAATATGTAAGCTATCGCTTCGAGCCTTTGAGTTGAACTAAGCTAACCATATTACACTCGTTAAAAGGTTCCGTAGCGCTGCTCTCAAATGCGACCGCGTCGGAGAATTCCGTCAATATAACTGACATGAACTACATACTGATGACGGAAGACAACAACGTTACCATACCGTTGCTGGAATCGGATGATCTGTGGAAGAATGAGCTTTTCAATAAATCATACGATACGGTCATTCTAGTGACCGGATGGACGTCGAACGTGAACGAACCGAATCGGGCTATCGATACAATCTACAATGCGTATAAGGCACGTGGTGGATACAACTTTGTCGTTATCGATACGGCAGAGTACGTCGATACACTGTACACCTGGTCCGCATTCAACACAAATGATCTTGGGCAGGGCTTAGCGAACGGATTGAAAGGATTGATCAAGTACGTGCCGCTGGAGAAGATTCACCTGATAGGTATGTAGATGAGTAAATCGACCGCACAATAACCGTACGTTGCGTATTAATGTTCTACGTTTGTACACTACAGGGCACAGTTTAGGGGCGCACATTGTAGGAGCTGCCGGGCGACATTTCCAGTACGCAACGAATAAAACCATTCCTCGCATTACGGGACTGGATCCTGCAAATCCATGCTTCAATGAGGGAGAATCATTGAGTGGTATTCAACGTGGTGACGCCGATTTCGTCGACATCATACACACAAATGCTAAAGTCTTGGGCAAGCGAGATCCGATTGGGGACGCAGATTTTTACCCCAATGGGTGAGACTAAAAATCGGTGGGCAACCAAATAATACCCATACTAATATATTATAAATATTATTTTACAATTTCTTTCTCAGTGTGGTCTCTGTTCAGCCCGGCTGCTTCGATCCGGCATGTAAGTAAAATGAAATGAAAATAAATGTAAAGATATTTGCTGTAAGCTATACACTATTCTAATCTTTAGGTTCGCATAAACGCGCTTGGGAGCTTTACGCAGAAACGGTTTATCCAGAAACCGAAAAAAGTCTTATGGCTACTAAGTGCAATTCGCTGATTTCGCTTACCACCGGTGGATGCATAAGTAATCCAATTCCGCTTGGATATGGCTGCCCGAAAACTGCGAAAGGAAATTTCTTCCTTAAAACCAACGACAAATCTCCTTTTGCCATTAAAACATAACCTACTTTCGAATAGATCGTAAGCGGTGCTATTGTTTGTTTTTCGTTATAATATTGATAAATAAATTCCAAGTCCAATGTTCAAAAAGAACCTAATTTGTGACCAACTTTTATTTAAACAAAGGGAATAATTCCGGATTCGTTAATTTAAGTTAGATAAATAAACTATTTCAACAAATTAAATATGAGGTACTGTAATATATGTTGTACAAATACTGTAAGAGTATTTGATTCATTTTATTTGATTTGATTCATATCATGGTACTGTGTGCTTATTTAATATACATATTGGAGAAAAATGGAACATTTACATTCATCATGAAAAATCTTTTTTCGTTTGGAAAAATAGATGATATGAGATCCGACTGTCTCATTAAAATGGAGTCAAAAACTACTTTAAAAGAATTAAATTAATTTAATTCTTACTGAAAAAATAATTTATTTTCTTTAGGACTTTCGTAAAACGAACTCAACGAACTCGGTGAACTCATTAGAGAAATATTCGTTAATATAGTCCAAAAACTTCAATATAATGTGATAAGAATAAATTAAAGTGTTTGGACTACAACGTGATAAGTTTTGGTTTAAAAGTGAAAACGAATAGATCGTTAAACATTAATAGAAATACTGGTAAATTTGAATCGAAGTAGAATAGGTCACAACCCGCGGTATAAGTCCAGATTAGGTCTCGTCGGACATTAGTTCAGAAACGTATCACATCTGGCGCTTGCGTCGCTAAACGTCATTGTTTGTTTTGTCGGTGTCGGA
>JXXB01018017.1:0-11653 GCA_000956275.1 Anopheles koliensis
AATTGATTATGAGCAGTTTTTTTCTCGCTCCTGCTTTCTCTCTCTCTCTCTCTCTCCGCCACCGGATAGCTAATATTCAAAAATAGGGGATTAATTTGGTATTTCTTCGGTACGCGAAGGCGAAAGCGGGAATGATTAGGAAAAACTGTCCGCGCAACGACCATCTGCCGATTGGAAAATGCGATTGTAAGCAGCACCCAGCGGGGCATGTTCAAACGGCTTCGGACAAATTTGATTTCGAGCGCAGGGAAATAAACATTAATGGATGAATGTTTCCGTTGGGAGGTGCATTTGCAGCAGTGCGGGAATTTTAATGTTTGTGATTTAAATTCAAAATGCAAACGAAAACATCAAATGTGTGCTCCGCTTGCACCGAATAAGGTGCTGCCGTAGGTGATACGAACGTTATGTCCAATTTTGTACAATCTTAACTCCCATCCTATACCACCTGGTGCTGCTCCGCTCGATGAACTTTGTGCATCAATTAAACATTAACCGTGTGTGCTGGTGCTTGGTGAAGATTCACTCGGAAAGCTCCCGAAAAACCCCGGGACGATACAATTTTAAGACAACATTTTCCAATCGGTACCCCCCGAGATGACGTCAACGTGTATTTACTTTAACTCCTTGGTTCGACGAACCGCAGCCTAGGGTGTTTTTTTTTTATTTCGAGCGGGAGCAAGAGTAAATGTAGCGTCAAATGTACGCTTCGACCCGTGAAAAGCTCCCTCTTTCGGTTGCGCTATCAATCAAACACTTGCTATATTTATTCTACCGGTTTGGGAAAGTCCAGCAAAGGCTGTGGGCCCACGCGCGAACGAACACGAGAGGCGATCGACTCCGGGCGCACACTATGGTTTTATCTGTTTTCGGTATGAATAATTATCAATCAAAGCCGGAACTAATGTGAACGGTGGCCCATTTCAGGGTGGAAGGAAGCTGTCAAATCCTCCACCGGAACAACACCGAACACGAGGCCCGCAGACGATCGCGTTCGCCGCGGGTTTCTGAACTCCTCGCTACGGATCGTGCCGCGATGATCCCCGCCAAACAACGGGCCACGGAGTTGAAAATCAATTCCAACGCTAATCAACGAGCCCCAACTTCTAATGGCCGGTACACGGGCGGATACATTTCAGGACGGTGTTTCGAAAGTCGTTAAAATTTTCAACCTCTTCACTTACCTTACCGTGGCCGGCCCGGCCCGTAACGACTTATGATTTAACATTTTCCGTTCAGAATCAGGCACTTCGTGACTTGTTTCCGGCCATTGCGCTCATTTAGTTCTCGATGTATTTTTAACAGATTCCAACCTTCCTGCTCGAGCGGAGTTTTTCGATGTGTGAGAAATGAACAATAATCGTTTTTCACCCTCGATGGAAGGAAATGAAATGTTTTATTTGTGTTAACACAAAGAGAAGCGCTTTTCCTCCCTCATCCCCCTCACAGTGGCGGTACATTAGATGAGAAACCGATGGGATTCGGTGCGTATGGTCGTAATATGAAATTTAAATTTTGCTTCAAAATGAAGGGTAGTAAAACCTATTCCACCAAAGCCCGTTAGCGTTATCAAAAAAAAAAAATATATATATCTGCATAAAAAATCCAAGCGCCAAAGATGGATGACGAGATCAGCAGGTCGCAAGGGCAGACGAAGATTTTAATGATCCGAAAAAGCGAGAGTCATCGACGAGGAACTGCCTCCTTTACGACGCGCACGCCCTGCGCGATCGATTAATCAGACAGTTTTACTGTCTATGTTCACGCGGCTCTGATCTCCGGAACGCGCATGCACCTGTGAATTTCAACTAGGCCCACAGTCAACGCGCGCTCTAATTCTAGGTGAGCTGAAACGTTAACCTACCCGATCGTACGGCTCGGCAGGGGGTGTATGGTGCCTGCCGGAATCCAGCACCACCTCGTACGTTTAACGTGCCGTAGTTAAACATTGTATTTCATTGTGCGCGCGGTACGTGCGCGGCTGAGCAAGGCGAAGACAGCACCACCACCAGCGGCACCAGCACAGTGACGCGCGACGACGTGACGCACTGCGACGATCACTGAAGCATATTGAGCATCATTAAGGATCCACTCTAGCGTAGAAAATGTTCGGGCCATCAAATTATTGTGCAAAAGGTTTTGAAAACCATTTATATTTAAATGTTGTGCTTGGATGCATTGTTTCTTGGTGTGTGGTTTTTTTTTCCCTTTACTTATTTCTTTGTTAGCTCCTCATTCTTCTGCTCCAGCTCAGCTGCGGCTGTGCGAACACGAGACGAAAATGAGCTTTGATGGATGAACTACTCCGGACACGAAAAACAATAAATTCTCCGATAGCGTCGTAATTTTGTTTCCTTTTTTCGGATGAAATACAACTAAGCATTAGCTCGTTGTATAGGAAAACGTGGCTAAAACGAGGCGAGGACGATGCAAAATATGGCGGAAGTCGTTCTGGAAGCCGGGTTTTTAATGATCATCGAATGCAAATTGCCAAAAACTTTATCTTAAAATACAAAACCTACTTTGCTATATTATATGCCAAAAAACAGCCCTCTATTTCTTGTACTTGTTTTGTTAAAACTTTTTAGTTTGTAAATGACCGCCCGGTTAAATCACTGTTCACGTTTCAATCGGTACGAACCGGCACCGCCTGCTTGGCAGCAAATATCACCGACAAACGCTTCATGAATGGCGACAATTTTGCATCGAGAAAAGTTAACTATGACGAGCGTGGAATGGGAAACAGGCACAGATTGAGCCGTACAAGTTCCTTGTCCCGATGGTCGCTGGATTTGATCCATCCAGAGGCGTCCAGCGGCGGCCAAACACCCACACACACACCAGCTGCGTCAGTAGCGAATGCGTTAATCTAAATTACCAATCAACCCGAATAGCAGCCTCTTGCTCGCTGCACACATTGAAACTACTTCCAGCACATTGTCCGTTCGGCTTCGGGTCGGAAGTGGCTTATCGCCATCGTCGTCGTCGTCGTCGTCGTCGTCTTCGTCGTCGTCGTCGTCGTCGTCGTCTTCACCGTCGTCGTGCTTGTCGTGCGCATTAGTTAAAGTGTGAAAATGAAATAAATTGATTACAGACAGCATGGATGGATGGAGGTTGGAGCATTTAGCTCGCTCGCCCGCGCTAGCCCCCGCCGGATTGTTTATTTATTTTATATTTTTCACAATCGCGCCCGGACACACGGTGGGACAATTGAAGGAAGCATCGCGCGGAATCTGGCGCATTAGATAGCGTAGTAGTTTTGCCTATGATAAATTGGCCAATTTAGCGGGAATTTATGATACCCCGTGTCGTCCCATTTCGGGGTCAGGGAGCGTGTGAAAGGGAGAGCGAGCGACCAGAAGAGATTTTTGCAGATTGAGTCTGATAGACGCATCGTACCGTTTTGATTGGAATTTCATACGTGGGCGTATTGTGCGATCGTGTACGGTGGATAACTTTAAACCCCTCTCGGGCGGTCTTAATCGAGAGGGATGAATATTTGATGAGTGAGTGAGTGTGCGTGTGTGTTTGTGTGTTCAATTGGCCATTGGCATGTGGTCCGGCATGTGTGCAGGTGGGAGGATAGCCGTAAGCTTGTGCGACGGCCAGCTGTTGGCCGTTCAATTGCAATTTCCTTTAATTTATGCACCATAAGACGCGGGGCTCGGTGTCCGGCCCCGGTTTGGATGGATGGACGCGAACGAGCGCACCAAAGATTTTTATTGTTTGTCACAAAATGAGAAGACAATTGAAACGACCGTCGTGTGGTACGCTTTTAATAAATATCTCTTCTCTTACTACCCTCCCACAAAACGAGTGTTTGTTTGGTCCATCCTGTGCATGTGTTCCTGCAACGGCTCGCTTCCTCGCTTGCAAGATTAGACGAAACTACGCGGTGCATCCAGTAGCTAATCGCACCGTACCATGTTCCGGGCTTATTATGTGCCGTCCGTTCGGCGACAAATGGCACGGTCGGGCCACTACTGAAATGAGAATATTCGCCGAAGCGCGCTAGTTCAATATTGACACATTCCTTTGCGCGCTGAAGAGCGTTGTACTAGTTAGCAAGGACATGACCCACTCAAAACCGCCTTTCCGCGTTAGTCGCGAGCCGGTGGACAACAACCGCACCGGGACACGAGGCATCAGCCTGTTTTTCCTCCATACGATGGCTGCCACCGATGACGATGATGATGATGATGATGATGAGGTGCAGCACGTGCAAGTGTGTGCGCCGGGAATCCTTGCAGCGTTCGCAGAAGTGGCCACTCTCGTTTGTGCTCGCCATGCTAAATAGCGACTGGCCCTTGGCTGAAGTGGCGATATCATAATCGTTAGTCGGATGCAACCGGGCACTGTGCCTGTGGACGGAAATTTGTGCCAGAACTAGAAACGGGACAGGACCGGCCAGGGTGCAGTCGCATCGCAATGTATTTTTCTGCATCAGTGCCGATCCATCCATCCATCCATCCATTCGTCCATCCAGAGCCAGAGGGAACAGGAGCGGCCGGTTCGCATGTTGTTCGTTTCGAGATGTTTGCTTATTTTCATATCATTAAGCTCAGACTCGGTGGACTCGGTCGGTGGCACTCAGCGGACCTGGACCTCGGGTCCATTAGGTGGAACCATTAGTGTTGAAGTGTTGATTTGTTCTTGTCCCCGTTTTCGAGCCTATTTGTTGGTCCATTTGTCGGTACGAGCCCACCCACCGAGCCAGCTGACGGTGGAGCTGACGGAACTCATTGAGTTGAGCGGAGCTAGTTGAGCTCATCTCATTAGCCAATTTTCCGGCCGAGGGGAAGGGGAAGGAAAGCGAGCTCCACCGACCGTGAAGGATTCCTTCAGGGCTATGTGTGTGCCTGTGCGCGGGATCGACGATTGCCGATTGACGAGCGCATTCACAAATTAATCACCAACAATTGAGTGCTCGGGTAAAAAGGGATAAGGCGACGACGGGCAGCGCGCCCGTGTCAATCACGGTGGAAATGTGGTGGAAAACAATTTCGACACGAATGCGCTGGTGGTTTTCCTGGTGGTAACGCTGAGAAAAGCCGCACTTTCCAACGGGCTTCCACCCGGGGTTTTAGCTAGTTCAAAGCGAAACGGTGCGCCACTGAAGGACATAATTAATCATGAGCGGTTTGGCGCGTTGAAATCGACCGAAACGCCCGCATTTGCGATTCGACACGGGGCTTTCGGCGGAATGGGTTGAGAGGTAGTAGATTGAAAAACCAAAAAAAAAAATACCAAACGAACGTCTCGAACGGATTCTCGGCATAACATTGATGTAAATAAATCTACACATGTCACCGAGGGTTTTTCACTCGGTAGGGAAAGTTTGTCCATCAGAGTCAGGGAGGTGGGATTGTTTTTTTTTTGTCTGGGGACAGGATTTAGCTGGCGAGGGAAAACGGTTTCCCAATTTTCACCAGTGTATTTGCATTTCCGATAAATTATGTAGCAAAGGATTCCGTTCCGCTTGATCTCGCCGGTGGAATGGAACCGTTTTCTAACCCCTTGTTGTTGTTTTGAAAAATCGATTTTATTTTTCTGAAGCAAGTGAAGTGAATTGCAGAGTGTTTGGTGGGTAAAACGGCCTGTTTACAATGCGGGATCCGATTCTCACGTCTCGTCGTTATGCTTCTTGACGATCGAGAAGCGTCGGTCTTTTTTTTTTCTCCCCTTATTTTTCGGCGGGAGCAAATTTATGCCTCGTGAACAGCATGATGTTGGGTGGATTTGTGTCGACATTAAATTTTATTGATATTACCACGTGCGAAGGTGTGAGATCGCAGACGGATAAGCGCGCACGGCCGAGGTTCGCCTTGCTGATAATCAATTTCAACAAAAATTCAAAACCGGTCGGCTGACGATGGCCGGTGATGATGGTTCCAGGGCTTGGCTTTAAAATTTTCTTATAGCTGTTGCATTGCAAATGATGCAACCGACTGCTTCGGTGGGTTTCATCTTCTCCCGAGGCGTTGAGGTCGTTGTTTTAATTTCTGATAACCCACACAGACACAAGACGGGCTGGTTGGAAGCAGCCGCAGCGTACATAAACCCCTATCACGTGCTAATTGTTGATACTTTTGCGCCGCCATAAACCTGTCGAATGTAACCGCTCGAAACGATTTCTCCTCCCAAAATGTCCTGCTTTATTAAGCACTGTGTTTTCTTCCACGGAAAGTCGCTTCGTGCTGGTGGTGTTTGTCGCTTTGAACGCTTCACGTACCCTGTTGAAGGAATGTCGATGCCTCGCTAGGTCGGCAACACATTGTATTTTATCCCAAACTCATCGCTTCATACACACACGCACACACACGCGTAACGCACGAACCGTCGATCGTTCTGTGAGAAGTAAACCGAACCACAAACCGACTCCCGGCAACAAAAAGCGCTCCAAAGCACCCTCATGCGAACAGACCGACCGACCGACAGTTTTCCGGCCGGAAAAGAATGCCGAATGCTCGAGTTTTCCCTCCCCTCGCGCCACGGGCACATAAGACACAAAACGGCCACAAAAGACACACCGTTCGGTGGCTGCATTTCATAAATAAATCAAATAAATTTAAAACAATTCCTTTCGGTGGTGGGTGGGGGTGGGGAGTGGGCAGAAGCGCCCGAAAGTGCGCACGCCGGATTCGCTGAGCTCGATTTTATTCAATCTTGATCGTAAAAACCTCGAACTCTTCGGTGTGATGGACGACCGTGGCATGTAAAGGTGGGCCCGGGGAGCCGTCGGGAAACAATTGGACCAACACACAAAAACAAGCAGGCAGGTTACGGACCACTTCGGATTCGAATTTCGAGACAATACGCCCGTACGCGGGCGCGGGCAACGAGCAGGCGCGGGAAGACAAGCGCGCAAGCGAACCGTGGTTCAAAAACAAATAAAATGTAACTGAAAGATTATCATAGATTAATTTCCGGAATAAATTAAAATATATAATAACAGAAAACGCCAACGCCCGCCAACGCTCGACCCCCTCTCCCGAGCCACAAGGCCCGGACAAGGGTCAGTGGAAAATGGACCGCCAATGGGTGCCGAAGACTGGTGAACCAACAACGGATCGGGCTGGAAAACAAAGGAAAAACTCACCCCCGGTGGCGGGGTAAGCACACACCGGGTCGCCACTTTCCGATCGTGTTCCTGGAACAACGATCCATTTTTTTTTTTTGACGACGACGAACCGCCGGGAGTGCCACACGCCCGTGGCAAAACAAAGCCAGGAAGGTGGTGGTGTAATGACGAATGGTTTCGCAGGTAAAGTTGTGCATAAAGCTGTTCAACTCAGCCAACGCACCTTTCCAGGGCTTCACGGGCGAGTCACGTTGAGTGAGCAGGTTGCTGGCTGAATCGCGTAACTGAGATTGTTCAAAGGGAAAAACTTCACGCGCACCGACCGGCAGACTTGGTGGTAAACTTTCTTCGTCTCCCGTGCGCCGTGTTTCGGACATCCCGCGTCCGAAGATGTAAAATCAATTTGCATCAAAATGGCAACGCCATCCGATGGATGCATCAGCTTGCCGACACTGGAGTACACCATTTCGCCATGATTAATAATTAAACAAATGGCAGTGTCCGGTGTCCGGGCGAACGGTGTCACGGTGACCACGGTGACAGTCGGCCCAAAACGCTCACGCTCACGGATTTACTCAATGATGCATTAATGCAAATCCACATTGAAGGCAGAGTTTACGATCGGCCCATTGAAAGATGCTCCACTTACCGAATCAAGACAGGGTAATAATCCGTTGTTTATTGCCCCTTGCGCGGAAGGGGAGGAAGGGGAGGAAGGGCACAGCAACAAGGTACAGCAACAGGTGCACGCACAACCGACTGGAAACATGTCGTAAAGCAGCGAAGCGAAAATTTATTCTTTCAAATAATTCATACACCATGAGAGATTCCTTTTGCTTTTTGGTGCGCCGGTGGAACGCGCCCGCGTTCGACGTGTTTTCTTTGGGCACGCTGAGTAAGATTTCCCCGGAGGATCGAGCGATTATAATGGTCCGCTGATGCTTTATTCATATTTGTGGTGCGGGGTAGTAGTAGTAGTTTTTCCTTCCGGCACGGTAAAATAAAAGAGAAATCTCAATGGCCGGTGTGTTTGTTCAATAATCGGATACGCTTTTTTTTTGTACTCGGTGTTGCAACATAATGCATTCCAGTGTATTGGGTGGAGTGAAATGGTGTTTTGTTTTTTCCCTCCCCTCCCGCAAGCGGCGCTCACGTACTGCATGTGTGCCGGTTTTCTTCATTCCGATCGCAAGAGATTAATCTATGATCTATCGTACGTACCGTTGCCCGCATCGTCTGCCTCGTAAACATCTCACAAACCCGCACGGGGCGGCGTGCTGCGGCATGTTCTTGTCGCCGGGAAAATCGTTCTTCCTGCAGCGCAACGCGTCACACGTACGATATCCGCTTCGTGGCGAACTGTCGGCGCGCGTATGAAGATGTCTCACGTACGCGCGTTGCTTAACTTACGATGGCTCAGCGCGCGAAGACATTGACAATAAATACTTCGAAGGCAAAAATGGCAAATGGATAAGGAGGTGGAAATGCGTGCCGTATCGGAGCCGGGACGGAACAGATCCTCCCGGTTTTTGCAGATCCCGGTACGCAAGCGAGCGACCGAGCACAATCTGAAGTCCGGGATCCGTGCGCGGGGCATGGCAATAAATGTTCGACTTTTGCCTTGACAGCCAGTCGGTAGCGAACGCACCATCGTCGTCGTCGTCGTCGTCGTCTGATATGTTCGCCAATGAGATGTCCTTGTTCGCAGCCGTTGTGTTGTTAATTTGTTCTTTACTTCCCACCACGAGCACACACTCCTTCTCGGCCCTGCTATCTTGGTGTGTGCATCGGAATAAAAGGTCAGCCTCTCAGGCTCCCGATGGCTACCGACTGTGTGACTACCAGTGTTGAAAGTCATCAATTCCCATTTCCCATCTTGGAGTGGGGAGGGGGAAACCCTCTCTCTTTCTCTGTCTCTCGCGGGCGCACTCTTGGGGCATCCCAATCTTGGTTCCGGGGAGGAGCTCGAAAGCCCCGAGCTCTGCCTGAGCTTCGCTAAACAATAAATATCTTGGACCATATTTTATTGCTGCCGCGCGTACCGTGACGCCGGAGCAGCTCGATGCGACGATTCGATGGCCGAGTCGTGTGGTACAGCACGGGTGGAGTGTCCTTCCCGGCCTTCCCGGTGCCCTCCATGGGAGACTGTCACACATGTCGCTGTTGGCAATGTTTTCGGGATGTCAGGTCCACGGTTCGACGACAGAGCGAACCGGCGTTGGTTGGCTTGACGGTGCGGCAAGAAAAAGTGTACAAATAGATAGGGATTTAATGAAGTGAAAGAAGCTCCGAGGCACGGACACATACGTTAAATCGATATGCTCACCAGATGGCGATAGCGTCACAATGGGGAAGCACGCTTCAATCTAGTAGTCACGGCCTGTCAAACAGTGTAATGAGTTGAGCGTCGAAACGAGTTTATTCAGTTCACTCGAGTAATCGTAACCATTAAACGCATTCCAGAAAGTGTAACATCTATAAAGTTCTTTAGTGCATTCCTTCCCATCAACCGTTTGTGTCGATGAAAATTCATAGCCCATGTTTCACCTTTCTTATGTGACTTACCGGTAACGTAAAGCAAAACGGAAATCGCACACCTCTCAAAGCTACCAGACATAAAATCTGCACCTAACTACCGCCGCCCCGGAAACTTCCGGTCACGTGAGGCCGCGCAAAAAGTGACCATATTTGTTAATGCACCGGCGCTGATGAGACGCGCCGAAGAATGCGAGTCCGGCTGGGTGCAGTTGGGCCGAGGACGGTGGGCCGCCTCGCGCCACGAGTGTTAAGTGTTTTCTGACAGGTCGTATAAATTCCGTTGCAACACCCGGCCAGGCGCGCACCTGCGCAAATTTTTGCACCCTGCCCGTTTGGGCCCCATCACGAGTGGTTTATCTTCCTCACAGCCGGTGCTTGCGCTTTTAGATGACCGCTCTTTAGAACTCGGCACCAAAACTTGAACCCTTGTGTCCACCGGTGGGCACGCGCTCCATCGCACGCCCGTGATTCCGTTCGTTTCCACGCGTGGCGTCAAGAATAGTACGACCGAAACGCACCGAAACGGATTAAAATGAGACCGCTTTTTTTGCAGAGAAAACAACAAACAACATGTTCCGCACCGAGCCAGCGCTGGTTGGTTTGGAAATTGATTTGAAATTCTAATTAACGGCCCCGGAAAGGTGAGCACCGCGGGCTGCGTTGATTGCCCGAGCAACGCCTCCCCATTGCTACCGGCGGGAGCGACGACGGATTAAGTGTGGCTTGTCGTGTGGTAGGGTGGCAAAGTGTGAGGTGGGGAGGGGGAGGGGAAGAGATGTGATCAACCACCGCCGTCTTAGAGGGTCGTCTTAACGGTCGCTTGTCAAGCGAGAGATGGCCATCGGACAAAACCGTACTAAATCATAACACCGCACCATTCCGCTTGCTTATCTGGCCGTGTTTGCGTTCGTGCGTCAGTGCATTCACTGGCATCGCTACTTCGAGCACCATTTGTTCGGATGTGTTCTTTGCTTTCGGACGATACAATCCGTTTCAGGAGCTTCCAGTTGGGTGTGATCATTTTTTGTGCGGCTTAAAACTGGTAGATAATGACAAGAAAACATTACAAAATGCAACGCATCTTGGCGTAAGATAAAACAAACTTTTTTTTATTAATTTATGAGCAATCCAACGTGCCCTAATCAACTGTGCGGCGAAACCGAGTGGGCGATACAAAAATCGACAAAAAATCGAAACAACACGCGACCATTTAACAATTCAATTTAACTGTCATTTTTCACGCCTCGTCTAGAGCGCTTCAAGTATTTAGCAAACACTGGCAAATGAAAGCTTCCCACAGCCATGGCGGTGGAAGTTGCCTGGGAGAGATTGGCAAAGTAGGAATATATAAGAAAAAAATCACCCCCGATCGAAACCTGACACTTTCTCTCGGCGAAAAGTGGTCGCACGTGAGCCGTGCGTCAAAATGGTAGGGCTTCAGCAAGAAGTTGTTCCCTTCCCTAAAAACGTGAGTTTGTTTGCAACGCATGGCACAACAAAAAAAAAATACAAAACAAAAAAAAAGCACAGTCTTTTGTGTCTCATCCAACCGCCGCCATTCGTGGTGAAACCGGAGATTAGTTCGATTCTCGCGGGTGGTGGACTGAGAAAAATTCCTGTCCCTACCGTCCCTGTTTGATCCTTAACATAGCTTCCGGTCACGCAGAATGAAACGAATGAATTAGAGCCGCTCGGTAAAGTAGCGCCAGCAAAATGAGAAGCAAAAAAACCGAACACCGAACGCTCGCCCACCGTTCCAAATGAGGAAAGCCACAAGCATTTTCATGGATTATAAATTCATGGCTAATATTGGCGTTCTTGACGGATGGAACTCTGAAGGAGCTGAGTGTAGGGGAGACAAAAAAAAAGGAAGCCCGGATTTTACATGAATCACTCCCGCGCTCCTGGCATGTTTGTGATGTGGTGGTGGTGGTGGCCACCGTCGAACGATTCCGGGGTGGCCGTTTAGGGGTGGTGTGGAGGCAAAAAATTAAACGCGAAAGTTTGCCCTTCCCTTAAGATGTTTTGTTGATC
>JXXB01018020.1:0-12093 GCA_000956275.1 Anopheles koliensis
CACCGAAACCCCCGAAGTGGATTTTCGGGATGTAGTTTTCGTTTTTTCTTGGCGTGCAGTTTAGCAGTTACAGAGTGTGGGAGTGGTGTTTTATTTTGCCGTCGCACACAGGCCGTCACCCTCGTCCCACGCCGCAATCGCCCAACGGAAAGTCTATTTGATCGTACGTGGACAAAGGCAGTGTGTATTTAACATGGGCAGACATTGCGTAGTCAGCAGAAACTGGGCACGAACTCGAAAGTTGCACACGAAACGTGTGTAGAGCTGTGTAGCCCAGGTGAGATCGATTCTGATTATACAGGCAGATTCTTTTTTTTACGTTCTGCCTCGAGCTATCCTCCCGGGGGTGGCATGCAGCGACAGGTTATGTTTGATTCGTATAATAAAATACAGAAAAAACAGGGGTAAATTTACGAAACGCTGTGTTGTCCTACTGAATCCTTCTGGGGTGCACAGAGCGGCATGAGTTTGATGGGAACAGGTTGATGAGTACTGCCGTGTAGTGTGACGCTGCGTTGTTCTTGTTTTTGTGTGGATCTAATTGTATTTTTTGTTGCATGTCCGCAGCAGCATGAAACTTTTATAACATTCTGTTCTGCACCGAGCAGCTTTCCTGACCACGCATATATCGTGTAAAGCTTGCCATTGTTTTTGACAAAAAAAAACATTTTTGTTTCAGCAAAATAGAACATGTCTCGAAAAACGCACACAAAAAGCTCTACACATGTTTTGTTGAAGCTTGCCACAGTGCTGAGGTGTTTCAGAGGAATACTTTGTATGCAAATATGCATGATTTACCCGAATGCGTGCATGAATAATGAAACACGCCCCG
The DNA here is from genome assembly GCA_000956275.1 of Anopheles koliensis. NCBI lineage: Eukaryota > Metazoa > Arthropoda > Insecta > Diptera > Culicidae > Anopheles > Anopheles koliensis. The sequence continues at coordinate 833 of JXXB01018020.1, forward strand.
GAATCGAAGGTACTATTTTCGGATCGGTTGGGATTGACTTAGAGAACCCAGTTCAAAATATGGACATGCACTAAACCATAACGAATGGAATGGCATTCAGTTTGATCACCATGTGAGCTTAACATAAAACACATGTTGCTTGAATGCTGTTGTAAATCTTGTGGGTCATTTACCCAAAAAATGCACAATCACCAGGCGCCTCCATCGTTCTTACAACTTCAATCCACATTTACTACACGCATATTACGTAAGTGATGATAAAGACAATTCGAAAACAAATACACTTAATAAACAATCAATTAAGTGTAATAAACTAAGGAAACCTGGGATGTTTGTATCGCCAAATTCGTTTTGACAAAAGATGAAAACATGCCGAAAATCATAATGTAAAAGTTCATTTTCATAAAATTATTGATTTTGTTGGGTAGGCGAATTTCACAGAAAACTCCTTCATGATCTATGGCGCTAACGATTTGTGATGTCACATAGTTATGAAACTAGTCAAGTTATTAGTTTTCAACGACCAATCGAGCCTAGCTCCATCGTTCGAATTTAATTTAATTTTATTTCTACTGTTTATGTTTAACGTTTCTTTAATACTTGATAAGCATAAAAGTTTAACTTCTGTCATTTTTCTTGGAACAGCTTGAATTGTTTCATTAACTTAAACGTAATTTGATGGCATAAAGAGAACATTTCGCAGTTTAAAAGCCTCCGTTAACCTCTTTAACTATCCATAGAATAGAATTTTGTTCGGAACATAAATAAGGAATAAAGGATTGCATCGTTGTTCGCTTCATTACGACCACTTTCCGCTTAAAACATCGCATCCAATATCGAGCACATAAAAATATATCGACCTTCATTAATCGTCACATTTCCCTCCGATTGCCACGGCAATCGCACGCGAACCGACGTGCAACCCAAAAAAAAAAACACAGTTCCCTCCATCCTTCACTTCGCTCTACTCCAATTACCATCGCCTAATAGCACATCAATAACGATGTGGTTCCTTAGCTATGCCATCCGCACTGATCGTCCTGACGAGGCGCAAACATGGGGAAAAAACTTTGTCGAACCATGAAATAGGGAGTGGCAACAAAAAAAATATTCTAAAAAAAGCAGAACAGGGTAAAAATACTTTAAAAACTGTTCCATCCTGTCTTGCGTGAGTGAGCCTTTTTGCAGCCGATTTTTGGAGGAAAGGAACTTACTAGAAAGAGATTTTAGCATTTTTGCTTCTATTAGTCTTGGATGGAAAAAACACCCATTCAAAGCAAACACCTTTCTCTACCCACGCGTTGTAATGATTTCTGGGAGCGCGAATACAACCGTCTGTTTGCGTTAGCACTGTTCCAATTACATCGATTTGATGCCTGCCTGCGATTTTTCGTGTTTCCGACGGGAAAAAAGTGCGTACGTCTTCAGGATGTTCCGTGCGGTATAAATGGGAACAACGCCTTCGTACTTTCGGGAGAGACATTCAAATCCATTCCACCGTCCGGGGCGCACCGAGAGATTGCCAATTTTGGCGAGCTTTATCCCCTCCTATCCTCAAACACATACACATACACTAACCGTTCTGATTCAGGTGAATGCTTTTCAGCTGCCGAAACGGATATCCTTATGGTACGCTATTTTTATGTGCCGAACACGGTAAGGGCTGCTGTTGCTCTTTCGCCGGTTACGCCCCTGGTTACCGGTTGCTATGGGGCTCCCCTTCCCCTCCAGGACGCAGCTTTCAGCTTCCGTTTTTAGCGTCGCTTTCGATCGATTTCGGATGTATTATCTCCTATCTCGACCCACCGCACGTAGCGTGTCTCTTCGTGGGAGGCAGAGCATTACTTGGCTTTAAGCTGGTTTGAGGGGATGAAGTGTGGAATTTAAAGTGGCTCTCACGTAAACGCAATAAACCTCAACGGCACCCTGCTGTCTTCGGAGCTGCTTCCAATGGCTGGTGGACGGTGCGAATGATGATTATTTGCCTCCTGTCCTGCTTCAGATCGTGCTAAATACACGCAAGTGCCCAAGTGACTGGTAAGCTATCGTTGTCCATTTGGCAGACCGTCACGAAGGAAGCGATGGATTCACACTCAACGTTGCTTTAGAAAAAAGGTTGGCAGGAAGTGTATAATATCAAAATGTGTGTTAGAAAAATTAGCAAAAAATTACAAACAACAAAACCATGCCTCATCAGTTTCCTATTGATTGTTTCGTTTTAGAAAAACATTTGTCTCCAAAAATCACTTTCACAACTCACGCGGACACACGTTTCGCAACCTCTCCGACAGTATTCCCATCAAATTTCCACCACAATGTCACATGCATCAGGTTTTATCGAAGTGATTAATGACTCCATTACGTCGCCCGATTCACAACCACCCTGGTCCGGGTGATCCTATACGGATTGAAACATCGAAAGGGCTCACGGGCAGCAAATTTGGATCCCTGTCCCCCCTCCCACGTGTAACCATCCTTTTTCCGGGTTTTACAACACTTGACGCTACCGTCTTCGCCTTCTTCTTCGCCCGCGACCCGCTCGCACCTCGCGTTCATGCCCGCGTACGAAAAGCGCTCAAGACCCGACGAACGACCGTCACACAGGACGATTCGTAATGTTTTATTCATTTTCCTATTACAAACGCATTTATTTTTCATGGCCAATATCTCTTAGGCTATCCTTTTCCCCGACGGTGACATGGCGCGGCGGTGTTCGTGTCATTTCACCCGACCCCTTTATTTCGAACGGGTGGATTAAAAACCCCACGATGAACTTCCTTCGCGGGCGGGCAGGCAGGGCGGCAGGCAGGTTTGAAATGTGAGCCCGCAGAAAAGGGTGGAAAACCCTGAGGTCACATCAGTGTCGGCTCGTCCGGCGCCATAGTGTCTCGCGAGCATTTTTCCCCTTCCAGTTTGCCTGCTCCCCTTCTCCGTTTTTCGTCCGAGCTTCCGGAGCGCGTAAATGGATGTCATTAATTTGTCACCGTTTCATCGGCACGTGTTCGTGTTCCGTTGCTTTCCACCTCTACCAGCGGTGAAGACAGACGTTGCGTCTAGCCGTGCACGTTTGCTTGTATTTTACAAAGTATTTTTTTATGTTCACACGCACACGCGCGGCAAAGTAATCACTTAAGCAAAAGTTGGAAAAACATTCAGTTGAATGGGATATGGTACCGCGTAGGTGCCAATTATGCCTTTCACTGCTCAATTCATTACGGGCTGCCACGAGGAGCGGAAGCGAAACCAAACGGCGAAACATACATCACGAAAGACGCCAATTTTAACCAATCCTAAAGCAGGCTCCCTGTGCCTATAAAGCCGGCCGATGAGAAAGCTTTTGGCAATAAAAATCAATTGCACCCGGCACTTTCCCGGCTCATTTCGCGCGGAGGTATTAGTGTGGTGCTTTTTAATTTCGGCTGTCATTAGCTTCCGCTTGCCGAAGGGCCGAGACGGGATATGGAAAGAGGGGTGTGAAAGTTACCAAAACACCCTTGCGGCATATCCTTCCGTGCGTTCGCACATACGAACGGTTTGGGCAATTTACTTCCATTTGCTTCCAACACGGGGCCCATCCCTTTTGTCGGGCCTGGATCGGTCCGCTAATTCTAAACCAATGTCTGGTGGGTAATTTTCGGGCGACATTCGCCCCGTCGTGCCGCAACGTTGTCACTTTTCGCTGGAAAATTATTTCCCTCGTCTCTCTTGCTCTCTCCTTCTCTCTCTTTCTCTCTCTTCTGCCGTGATGATGCGGTTTGGTTGTCACCTTTGCCTCTAACCGCTTCCGGTGCAGGAAACCTCGCGTTCCTGGTTGATGGGAAAGGTGAGATCGGCGCCACCGCAAGGCCCTATTCATAGGGATATAATTCCTGGCGACCGAAACCGAATGCTGCTCGGTTTCTGCCAGTCGCCGGTCTAATGAAGAGTGACAGTGCAGTGTCACGCCAGCGACAACAATAGATGTCAGGTCGCGGTTTTCATACCCGTCGCCGTACGGGAGCGGCACGGAAAACCCATTCCTTGAACCTACCGAGCCCGTACAATGCGGGCGCTGGGATGGGGGGGAAATGTGCCAAAGTAAGCCGGGCCGGGACGCGCATGCAAACCGAAAAGTTTTTCTTTTCCACCAAGAGGCATCACATAATATTGTGATATTTTTGCCTCCAGCGGCAATGCCTCGGTTCAGCTTCGCACACAACGTGTTGCTGTATGGGGTTTCTCCATCCAAACTTTGTTGGGAAATTTTGTTTTGACAGCTGTCGGAATTATTCAATATTGTTCAATTTAAGCTTTTAGTGTGAAAGGGGTTTCTCACCGTTTAATTTCGTTCATACGTTTTAGTCACATATTCAAATGGATGAAACATTTTATAAAATCCGAATAATACTTTTCATGCGCCTTTCTTTCAACTTCACTGCATAAAAAAACACCCTATCCCCTCTCAGGGAATCTTCTCTCAAGCGAACCAATACCAGAAAGTAAGCAGAAATGTGGAATAATTATGCATTCTAGCTTACTGTGTGGGAGATGGGGCGATGCTTAGCACCAGCTCCAACTTGCTGGCGTAATTATGAAGCACGAAATGAAGTACCCCGTGCCCCGTTTCGCACGGTCCGGAATGTCTGCGCGTGCAAATGTGCGTGTCAGTTGCCGATTCCATTGTTCTACGCTGGCAAACGATGTCAAACGGGCCCACTCTGGTCCCATCGCTGGCACCGGCAGAACGGAGCAGGGTGATGTTAATGTTGCTGTTTGCCCTTCATTAGTGTTTTATCACTTGCAAATCGCGCTTTTTGTTTGAGAAGGCTGAGAAAAGTATTAGAATCGCGTTAAAATTCTTCCCAATATGTCTCTGGTTGGCTTGTCGTTTGTTTAGTTTGTAGCAAAAATTTTAAGAAGCCATTTTATGTTTAAACTATTAACATTTTATTCCTCTCGCGTGTATTTCACAACATGCTTTGGGTATTCTTTTATGCCAACTGGAGCATCTCTTCACACAATTGCCCCGGTTGATGAGTCCCACCGGCCCACACCCACCTCATTTATGATGCATTAAGCGTAGTGTTGCCCTCGGTGCAAAATGAGGCGCACAATGCTTGTGCATCTTCAGCGGGTGCTGCATTTCAACTGCTCGCCGTGCAGTTGTTCTAATTAATATTAGAGTTCATCCAACAATTCCCTCTGTGAGTCGGAGCCGTTCTGAAAGCGAAGACGAACCGGAAAAAGAAACTATCTCACAAAACGGTCGCACCGCCTGTCCAGCTTTTGTTTAAATGTGCAATCAAAAAGAACTCCACCCTCACGGTATCAATTTCAGTGTCTTAGCTTTCACCACTACGACCGCCATTTGCTAAGACATACAATATCGGGTTTTGTGGTTGGTGCAGATAATCAACCGACTGGAACACGATCGATTTCAATTTAGCTTCACCCGAGCGGAACGGAAACCGAGCGAACGGGGCGAAAGTTTGTTAGAACAAATTATCAAACCATTCCGAACCGGTTTAAATTAGGACGATGAATCTGTCGAAAGTAGGTGCGGTAAATCATCCGCACAGGGTTTTAATAGGTACGATTTGCTTCATGATTGTCCTGATTAGCGCAGGATGTATCGGAAACAAGTAAAGTTTTTAATTAAATACAATGTGTTTTATTCGGCAAATTCTTGCTTTAAAAATACAAAAAATGCAACTTGTAGTCTTGATTAATTCCCACACATATCTTTCTGGTGAATCTGAAATACATAATGGCGGTCTTCTGCATTTTGAAAATAAATTTTAAATATTTTATTATCTATTAGATATAAAGTTGATATAAACTCATCCTTTGTGTGTTCAAAAAGCGAAAAATGTATGAAGTGTATTTAATTTTCATCAGTGAGCTATTAACGAAGTCTTTACAAGCAGCAAATATGTTTTAAACTATACTTTTTCGAACGAAACAACAAAGACATCTTGACAGTAATCCTTGGAATTAATAATTGTGCTCTGAAGCAGTTTGAACTTACTCCAGAATATTTACGTTTATATTTTATTCTACTCAGACCGATCATGCTGAATATTGTTGGAAAATTTAACAAAAAAAAACAGGTTTGAATCGTAACCTGTCTATTACGAGCATCTGTAAGCAAACATTTGTTGATAGCCTTGTGCTCACACTTAAAGTTAATATATAAATCCCATCATTCGCATTTGATCCAATTATGGGAATCTCAAGTTTCCCATAACCCAAGATTTTCCATCGATTGAGTGGCAGCCAATAGGATTGCGAACGCTCAATCGAGCTCAACGAATTCCAACCAATTTCTCGATACACCGATCCGTACCGGGAAAATCCTCAGCACCACCTAATGAGCAGGTGAAACAACATGCAAAACTCGCCCCCGAGTACGTATCCTGAGCGCGTAATTACCATCGCGAAGCACTCCACGGCACACTCACGTTACACGCGACCCGCGAATCGAAGAACTCGCTTCCACCAGGTTCATTATCTTAAGTGATTTTTCGAAGAACACTCAGAATACAGAAACATGGCCGCCGCCGCCGGTACACGAAACACGGCATTTTTTTTGCTGCGAATTTTTCACGCAACGGCACTTTAGTCATGCACTCCGCCCGCCCGCCTGCCATTTGCCATTTGTGTCAATCAATAAAATGTAACGCGGGCGCTTACAAAACCCGCCCGGGATGTGTGGATGTGTTTACGCACGCATCCCAACCCAACCTGTGCCACCCATCACGCCCATCTCGAAGGTGTGCGTGTACGTGTGTGTGTGTGCGTTTCTGTGCTATGATCCGTGATTATAACGCAATGCCGAGCAGCGACAGCAGCAGCCGACCCGTTTCCTCGCAAGCGTCCTTAGCGCAATGGCGCGTGTCGCAATCAATAAATTGGGAATATTTATCTCTTGCGTGAAATGCCATATTTTCCACGCAGCCGAACGAACGCTATCAGGTTACAGGGCACAACTCTCCCACGCACCTGTACGTCATACCTGTACGCCTTCTGCTGTCCCATCCCCTCGAAATTGGCCCAAACATTGCCTGGAAAGTTGGTTCACGCTCGGTTGAGGATGCCCTACGTGGGAAACCGTAGATAAAGGCCGCTCTAGCGCGGCTTTACCGCGTCACCGTGGTAACAAATTTTCACTCATAACTTCAATATTATCAATATCGTTCCCGTACCGCCTACGTCACTGTTGCTGCTGCTTTCGAGCTGATAGCGTCCGCACCAGTTGCGGAGTGTGTGAAGTGCTCGGCTCGTTGCGATAGTACAACTCTTGGGCTTTTCTTCAGCCATATGCCTCGAATCGAATGTTGTGTGGATCACCGTGTCGCTTTAGTGGGGGCGTTCAACACAGCCTACTGGATGGGAAGTTTTTCGACTCGGAACAGGTGCTGCCAGCCAATACGACATGTTGAGATATTCGTCATGTCCACGGCGAGAAATTATCGAACCGCAATATCTCCTGCTCGAACAATTTCAACCCATCGAGCTGATTTCGAATTGGGGGAAACCCTGGAGGAAATTTAACACCAAATTTTTAAACTTATTTCATGACCCTCGTATCTGATTCGCTCACTTTCATTGGCCAAACAATATTATGCACAAATATTATCGCAAAAATTGCGAACAAAATAAGCCAATGCGTACTGTGGCGATACGCAAAAAGGCACATCGATACCGCACGCCTCATGGCAGCGTGTGGGTGGAAGCAGCCAACAACAGCTGAAACAGATTCTCGGAAAATGTTTGCTTTACCCACCGACCAAACTCATTTTAAAATTCCGCAAATTGCTCCATTTAATATGCCATTTCTGTTTTTCTGTTTTCATTGCAGGTATGTTTATGCGAACAGGCTGTGGGTGAATTTATAAATATCTGGTTTCCATATTTGCCCGCGTGGAGGAGAATCGTGAGTTCATTACTAAATCGTCCTCAGAACAAATCGACAGGGAATGCTAACTATTAGTTTATAAACGAGAAATATTCGAATACGTTAATATGAACCATGCTAAAATGTGGATTATTGCATGAATAAAATCCACCAGATTGCATGCTTTTAGGCGCCAAGGCCTCAAATCAGCCCTACGGTATGCAATCGTTTGTTCCAAAGCTGTGTGAACGCAATTTAAGAGCTTTATTTTTCTAAATTTACGCAGTTTTTTTTTCGACAACTCGCACATTACGCACACAATTCGTCTTTGACGTCTTCGCTAATGGCGTTCCAACTTTATTATCATTTTAAGTGCACAATCGCCCCGAGCATCGGATCCTGTCATTAATGTTTATTCCCGACGTTGCTAGACTTCCTTGGCTTACTCTTTCGCACGCGGGCTTTCGCGCAACCTTTCCAACCAGACCATATTTTACTACTCTTCCCCCACCCCTTCCTTGCCCGTTCTTCTAAAGAGTCTAAGACTAATTCGAGTGGCAATAAAGCACACCTCCAACCCGGTCTTTATTGCAGGCTCTCCTGGACCGATAATAGACCGCCCGACCGGGAATGGTTCGCTCAAATGAAGCTTGCCAATGAGCGCTGGAACGCGTAATTATAGCACAACCTATCGGATGATGACCACCATCCGTGGGAGTGGAATGGCCGGAACTTCTACCACGTTTCCGCGCACATTCCCATTGCCATTTCCGTTGGGAGGATAGGCTTGGTGAAAGTGCGAAAAAGATGCTCTCTTGCGCCGTCATGTTTGTTATGTGTCCGTTAACGCTAGATTCGTCGGACACACATTTGCACGTGCTCACGAAAAATGTACCATTCCTTGGCAACTCTAGGCGTTGCGTGACATAAGCCCCAAATTTCTTGGAGCACCGAACAACCGAACACCAAATGTTCACCCAATTCGATCGGCGTCTCGCAACGCGGCCCTCATCTCTCGGCTACCGAAAATTGAACTTATTTACGCGCGATAATAAAATTTATATTTCCAATTTTCGCCATTATAATGCTTCTTTAAATATGCCTCGTAATGGGTGGCGACATTAAACGAACGTCGTAAAAAAAAGGAAAACAAAACCACCCTCACCAGCGCGGAAACAGAACTTAAAGCGGAAACAATTTACGCACCCAATGACCGTTTGTTTTTTGTTTTGTGGCAAGATGTTACGAGGGCAGTTTTATTGAGCACTGATTGGCGATAATAATTCGGAAGAATTTGTTCAGACGCTCAATTGAACGATCCGACGGGACAATAGCGACAAAAGACGTTCGCTTGGTTTGGCGGTTGTGTCCATTGGGCGCCCAATTGGGGCACATTTAAGCATGTCGTAAATGAATAAATGTAACGCTTACCGTTTTTTTTCTCATTCACTCCTACCGCGCTGCGTACGGGGCAGATGCTACTAAATTTTCCTACGGCCCCGAATGCAGGTCAACCGAGCCGAACCACCTCGCGCGGCTCGCAAGTCATCCTGTCGGTTATTTTAACAAGTTAATTCAATAACGAGACCTGTCGTCCTGCGTCCTACGACCCGATTGCAGTCGGTTTTCCGCTGCCGTCATGTTGTTCCCCGTTCGTTCGATGCCTTCAATTGACTTTTCAACTTCCGGGATGTTTTTTTTCCTCTCTTTCTTCCTTCCTTTCTTTCTAACACCACATTCCCGAACGCTGCGCATATTTGCAAAAGTCCTTTCTGGTTTGTCGTTCCACTTGACAAGGGTGAGCGCTGATGGCTTTTCAGGGAGCTTTTTTTTTGCTGGTTCCTATTACAAGCACTTGGGTTTTTTTTGTGTATTTGTGACACGTTTCGGTGCACAAAAGGGAATAGTGCCTCCCGGTCGATTGCGCGCCCCGACATTCATGGCGACGAAAAGACATTTTTCATGGCAACACTTTGCGCGTAACTCCTATCCCTCCCACCAACGCATGCCTTGACCACTGGTCCATTAGCTTGCATTTGATGTTTCGGGTTTAAAGTGACTTCAGTTCGGTGACAAGCGTTGAAAATTTGCAACACAGTTTTCGGCTACAGTAAAACCATGGCATTTTTGAACCGCTAAATGGACACCATTGGGTGGAATTCATAATGAAATTCTTCGTTCCAGTAGCAGATGAGAAAAGTGAAGAATTTCCATCAGGTGTGCTACAACATCATTGAGCTGACGGAAGAAATTCTACTTCATTTATAAGGTTGATTAGGCTAACGAACTCAAATTTACAAGAGTGGTATTTATTTGCTTCGTTCCTGTTTATTTTAAACCAGCGACAAGATATGGAGCAAAAAATTGTAAAAGAAGGTGTTTATAACTCTAGCTGATTTTTTAGTAATATAATGGTTTCACAGAGATCCATGTAATATTCAACAGGGTTTTACTTTGCTAATTTTCCTTCCCTATTAAGTATTCTGTAAGGTTTTGCCTTGTAAGATTTATATCACATTCTCACATATAAATTCAAAAGAAGCGGCACTTTCGTAAGCAAACATACAATAACAATTAAAGTAGCCTTCCATTTTCAAACTATGCAATTTATATGGAAATTTGTAAAGAATGTAATGACTTTACTTCCTTCTGAAAACTGCTGATTGCGCACTGCATCGCATCATAAACCACCACCGATGTGGCAGCGATAGCCGAAAGTAGTAAACATGCAAGCGACGGCACAAACGGAAACCAGAAATCCCTACCGCTTCCCGTTGTGCGATAAACATATCCCCTATACGTCTTTGCTCGGTGTCACTTACGCTGCTGGTGAGTTCGTCTGCGGTGAACCAGCACCTGCCCGGTTGCCGGCAGCCGTGCGACTTATCCTTCCTTGGCCCGTATGGTATTTATCATGCTTTACTCGCTTACAGCTCGTTTCACCTTTCACGCGTTTGAACCATTTCTGCCTGGCGAAGCGACAAATGAAAATTTCATCGCACATAATCGAGCGTGTACGGTGCAGCTTTCAAGCGGGGTTGAGCAGTTTCGGGAGGGGTGCGCATTCGCACGATAAGCCACCTTGAGAAACGACCGCACCGGAACCGGTGAATCTCGGCCTCGTTAGCGCCACCTTCGCCCGGTGACGTCACATCGTTTCGGTTGGGGATGTTTTTCATTTTGTGTTTTTTTTTGTTTTTGTTCATTTCGGTGTACCAAAAGAGAATATGTAATTGAGGCAACAATCCTTGGCACGTTGCTTAATGGGAGGCTCGGTGGAATGTTGCTGTACCGGTAGCTTGTTTGGTGTATGGTGTCGTGAGGTAAAGCTGCAAGTGCATCTGCCTGTTTGGCTGTTGATAACAAGATTTCCGATGCTGGTAAA
>JXXB01018042.1:0-10777 GCA_000956275.1 Anopheles koliensis
ACGGCGATTTGCTTTTTCTTCAGTTTGATCGAACGCCGCACAAGCTTCAGACGGTGTTTGTCAAACCGCCGTCCGCCCGGATTCACCATCTTCTGCCAGTTCGTCTTCAGGTGCATAAACATGGCCGTATCGAAGCCGGCCGCACCCTTCCCATCACCGGGTGGTAGCTGGTCGGGATGATCTTTCAACGACACGGACTGCACGTTTTGGACGAGCAGCGACTCGACCAGCGCCGGTTTGGAGTGGAGCTGCTGCACCAGCACCTCCCGCCCGATGGCCGTGTTGCGCGAGTTTAGCCGCGTTGAGATCACCACATCGTACAGGCGGTCCCAGTACTCCTGCACGTTGTCTAGCGTATCGAAATGGAACCGTAACAGCTGGTACGGGCGTTCCTCGATTTCGTTGTACCCATCCTTCGAGCTAGTCGTGTCGAGCAGACACGCGTGCTGATTCAGGTAGATGTACGTTTGATCGCGCGTTTTGCGCGTCTGCGGACCCATCTGGAGCAGTCCTGCGTAGCACAGCAGCTTCGTTAGCTCGATCATACTGACCACGTAGCGCCGTTTGTGTAGCAACTGCAACCGGATCGGGTCCGGCAGATCCTTCAGCAACACGTACCGCCGCACCGGATGTTCCAGATAGCAGTCGAGTGCGGTCGTGTAGAAGGAAAAGGTAAAGATCGAGCAAAACACAAACAGCGGCATGCAGACAACCACATCCGTCAGCAAAACCCAACCCGTGCCGTACCCATCGTACACATTCAGCGGGGGAATGAACATACGCCAGTCGTTCGTGTCGCTATAGATGGGTGCCAGTTCGGTTGCGTTCAATCCGCTCAGATCGATCGAGGTCAGATTGTCCGCGCGCAGTTCCCGGGCATCGCGCGGTAATCCATACACCAGATAGTACAGATACTCGTGGTACAGCTTCATGCGCGGACACTTGGGGAAGGCACCGGGATATCCTCGAGGTTCTTCCGCGTTTACTTCCCGTGCGGCCTGTGCGGCCGAAGACGCCGTGACCGGTGCGTTCGGCTTCCCTTGCAGCACGATCCTCGACTTGGCCATCGTCAGCTTCGACTGTAGCCCCGGATGGTCGACGGTTATTTTGGGATCGCAGACAAACACCAACTTAAACTCACGCTCCTCGTGCGTTAGCGTGACGTTTGCGATCAGCACAAGCCGATCAGCGGCCAAACGTGCGATCAGCCGCATCACCGATTTATTGCAAGCCGTATGCAAACTGCCGCTCGCTTGTTCCGCGACCTTCAGCCGCTTCTGAATCGTGCGCGGTTCAATCGCTTCCTCGCGCTTGACGAGCTGAATGATAAAGTTGCAGCGCCGCAGCATCAGCTCACTGACCGATTTCGACTGCATCGCATTCGAGATGCCCGTTGGCGCCTTCTTTATGTGCAGCTTGTCCGTGAGCACCACATCGGCGGCGATGTTGTCGTGGATGCTACTATCGCACACGGTGCGTTCGTTCGAGTTCGACAGCGAGACGGAACTGCTGTCCGCGTCTCCGAACAGAGTGCTGTCGTTCTCCAGCAGCGATAGATCGGCGGTAGACTCGACCGTAGCGTTACCGAGCTCCTGAGCTTCGGTTTTCATGATCGAATCCTGCTGTCGTTGTTGTGTTTCGATCACGTTCAGCTGGTTTGACACGTACTGGGACATTTCCTTCTCGAACAGTGCCGCTCGCATCGAACAGCCCACTATGAAAAATCTGTTAAATTAATGCAAAGTGTATAAATAATTGCTGGTACGTTTCACTCTTTACTTTACGTTTAGTGCTGTAGTAGCACGTTGTGGTAGACAACTTACTTGGACGTTCTTTGCCTGCCCTCGTCGACGGCGATGCTTTCGATGTACTTCAGCTTCGTTAGGTTCTTCACCACACCGCGCGCATTTAATTTGTCCAATCCAAGCGACAGTGCCAGCTCCGACTGTGAAGTGCCCCGACCAGCATTGTGCGAAATCACGTTATAAGCCAGCTGTAGCAAGGGAATATCGGCATACAGTACGTTACTATCCGCAGCGGCCAGAAAGCCATCCTTCGAATCCACCACGCCTTCTTCGGCTGCATCACGACCCCACGCCTCGTACACGTCCACTGACGGATCGATGAGGCGCATCACGCGTACCACTTTTTCTTCGCCCCGCTTCGACATCCACGCATTCTGCGGTGCGTCCGGGTAGAGCGTGCGGAATGGTACCAGCTCGTCCGTTTTGATAAAACGCAAAAACTCCGGCGAGCGAAACAGTTTCCCTGCATCCGATTTGTTCAGCATCATCAGCTTGATCTCTTCGTAGTCCGCCATGTAGTTTTTCCGTTGTTTTAGCTCATTAATGACTCGCTCTACGATAATCAGCTGCTTCGTTTTCATTTCGGTGTAGTAGCGCGGCAGGTGAAATACCATACCCTGTATGCTCATATCGTCGACTCGGATGGAGAGATTCTGGCGTGTGATCAGCCTAGCGTTGCTCAAAACCTTCCGGTTGTAGAACAGTGAGCTAGAGTCACCGGAAACCTCCACTAGCGAGTGTTTACCGTGCGATGTTTCTCCATTGAATCGCGAACGACCGATCCATTCGAGCAGACAGTACTGCATCCCGCTCAGCTCGGCAGTACAATTCGGCAGGATGAGGAATGATTCACGCATTCGTTGGGAAGCCACGATCACAAACTTGCGCCCATATCTGTCGATACGAAAATGGTTCAAAAGATTAGCAAACCCCTGGCGCATACGGACAGCATTCGAAAGGATTACCTCCGCTCCGCTTCGATGAAGCTGATCTTTAGCAATTCCGCACGGGGAATTGCGGTACGCGTTTCGTACTCTTCGCAGGAACCACGAATCCCATTTTCTTCCACCAGCCGGTACACGAACCGATGGCCGGGATATATGCTCGGCTGCACAGCAATACCAGTTTCCACATCTATATTGCCGAGCCGGTTAAAATGAGCGAACGGTTTGCGTTCGGTGAGTAGCAGAAAGAACTCGAATTCAGAGTTCCGTAGGATCTGCGTCCAGACTATTCCCATCAGCTTCTGGGGCAGGGGAACAGCCATCCGCAGCCGAACAGCGATGTGATTCCATAGTGCTTTTTTGGAGTGCGTAAAAAACCAAACATTCAACAAAACAACCAGAACGGTCTCTCTTCTTGTAAAAGGACTCGCTGATCACACCGTACTTACCTTCGAGGGTGCTTCCTTCTAGGCCTTCCAAACTTATTTCTTCGTTGATTATGGATGCCAAAGACGCGTTTGGTAGCATTGTGCAGCTACATTTGCTATTTCTATCAATCTGTTATGAAGAATGCTACTTTTCCGGTAATTTGTGTTGACTTTGTCCTGGGTCTTACGCGAATGACAACAAACAAAATATCTCGTTTATAGTACGCACTTCAAATCTTGTAAGCATTATTTGAAACTTGAAAACAACAAGATAATCCCATTTTTCTCCGATATTGCCTTGATAACTCTAAATGTTTAAAATTGGGAAGCTCTGAGGGAAAAAGTATCGTTTATTTTTTGCACAATTTAATTGGAACGCAGCGTTAAACATTAACAGTTCATACGACAGATGGGACCATCCTGCACCATCTTCAGATCGACTTTTGGTCCGATAAGATCGCGGATGTTGTTGATACCGTATTTGATCATCGTTGGCCGTTCGAGCGACAGTCCCCAAGCAATAACATTCACCCCTTTCGGTACGCCGAGCGGGCTGAGCATTTCCGGTCGGAACACTCCCGAATTTCCGACCTCAATCCATCGCTGCAATCCCGGGTGGAAACAAAATATCTCCATCGACGGTTCCGTGTACGGATTGAACGTTGGCTTGTACTCCAGCTCCGTAATTCCGAGCTTATTGAAGAACGCATTGAACGTACCAATCAGATCGCCCAATGTGATCCCGTAGTCCGCCACCACGCCCTCTACCTGATGAAACTCAGCCAGATGGGTAGCGTCCAGGGTTTCATTGCGGAACACCTTGTCAATGCTGAAGTACTTTACCGGTTTGAATCCACCCGGTTGATGGGCGACTTTGTAGAGCATTCTGGCGCTCACGCCAGTGGTGTGCGTACGGAGCACATTCTTTCGGCTTTCGTCCAGCTTCCAGTCGTACCGATAGCCGATGGAGCCATCGACTCCGCGTTCATGCGATTCGCGTACACTATCCACCAGCGCCAATGGGAATTTGTCGCTCATCTTCGGATGCTGCACGAAAAAGGTGTCCTGTTGATCTCTCGCAGGATGCTGTTGCGGCACGTACAGTGCATCAAAGTTCCAGAAGCTCGACTCGACAAAATTGTTTGTGGGCATCTCCGAAAAGCCCATTTCGAGGAATATCTGTCGGAACTCGGTACGAACCTTCATCAGAGGATGCAACTGCCCACGACCGGGCGGAGCACCTAGTGCATCAAAGTTGTACGATTTAAACTTCAGATCCTTCCACAGACCACTGGCCAACATTTCCACCGTTAAATCCGTCTCTAGCTTACGCAAAGTGGTTGAAAATTCCGGTCCCTTCGACAGGATGAAACTCTTCGTAACACTTTCCTCGAGTATTTTACGCTTCTTGTACTCATTTTTCACACTATCCGCGATTGAGGATTCTTTACCCTCTGCAATGGCCTGCACGTGCGCAAGTACTTCGTCCTGGATCGTGTCTACCTTGCGTCGGACCAATGGTGCTCCGCCAGATTTATCGATATATATCCAACCGTTCGACATTGCTTTACTAAAGCCAGCCTTAGGATTTTTTCCACCGCACTAACCATTAGAAAGAGAGAATGGGAATGAATACTGGTCCGTTGCAAAAATAAAAATGCACACAGATAATCGTTTTTACTAACCTTCATTAGCTCCGGCTGGCTGATGCCATCCTTAGGAACGGCTTTGAAAACATTTGCTTCGTGGCTACCATGCTCTAAAATGTCTCTTCCCTCGACAGTGAGCTTCCAGGACTTCCGAGTGCTGGGAACACAGTTGATTAGCTCACCGGTCGCCTCGATGCTCTTAACGCCGCCAATTACTTTCTGGTGATCCTCACCGAAAACTGCAGCAAGATCAAGCGTATCAACGTCGCCATGATCGGCGAGATATTTTAAAATACGTTCCGAAATATCTTGCATTTTCGACGAAAATCGAGACGGCAATTTGTACTCGAGTCGGCAATCAAGATAATAAAATAATAATATGCCGCGTGTCATCGCAGCAGTTTGACGTTTTGAACACATTCTCTGGAAACCTTGACGAACATTTGAAATAATTTTAAATTCACAGTTTTTTGTTGTAAAACTAAGTTTTTGTAAAATTGGAATAAATTGAGTTCTTATTGACTTATTGCTGAAACAATTCTACTTTTGGCATAATTTTACAATAGGTTCCGTACAATGTTTTTGTTGTTGTTATATATAACTTTATATAACTTTATAATATTTGTGCGTTGTAAACAGATAAGGTCAAATATATTTATTCAGTCATTTTATAGTCAAATGTATTCCATTTTTTTCTTTTTTTCCTCAGAGTCGGATGTGAAAAGGCCACTTAAGTTATATTTGATTAACTCTCGCATCTATGAGCTTGCTCTCTAACGCACTAGATCCATGAGGCAGCGAAGAACATATCATGTATACACAGGCGAAAGAGCCATAAGGTCAACGCCTGTAGACCTTAGGGGAAAAAAGTAAAGAAAAGAAAATATTATAATTTTCCATCGCCGTATTTGATATAATTAATTAAATATTCAAAATTATCTATTGACATACCTATTCTCAGTCTGAATCTACTCCGAGTTGGCTGTTGCATCTTACATGCATATATTACCATTTAAATGAGCAGAACAACTTTACGCCCAATCGACCACTTGTGAAACCGTTTATTCTAAAAAAGAGAAGAATAACACTACTGTTGAGTTGTTGATTAGTTGTGCAGGAATAATTTGATACACACCGTAAATTACTCTGTACTCTGGAATCAGTCTCTTGAATTCGTAGGCATCCCTGATCTCCTCGGGGCTCCATTCAACTTTATGAGTCACAAGAATTGCCGATGAAACTGTTTTTCCACTTCATGCGCCTTACGTAGATGGCCAAAGCGAATGGGCTTTCGATTTAGTTTCAGCCTCCATTTTTCGGGCTGTTCGTTTCATGTTGGAAAAATTGCAGACCGTCTGCAGATTGGTACACCACCGTCTCACGACCAGATTTCCTGCATCTACTTCTCTATTTCGCTCTTTACAAAATTGTATCTCGCGCCTGTTTTAGCTCGTTCTTATGTTGTTATCCGTTTGGTTTCTAAAAATCCAGATTAATACACCAAATAAAAGACAACTTATCCAAACATACAAAAAATATTTCACCCGTGGTGATTCATCTTGTAATCGACTGCATGATTCATCATCAGCAGAATTTTTCATAATGATGCAATTCCCGTTTGTTATGGAAACTAAGTTGGACATTGGAGTACTATACTTTTCCGAGCAAGGCATCCGAGACTTTAATGTTAATATTTTTCACGAAAATCACAGTTTGTAGAACTATTTCAATTAATCATCAATAGCAGATGATCTGCAAACGTTTGACTTAAATGTGCAGCTGTATACTTGATATACTCGGTAAAGTTGATACTCAAAGTAGCTATAAAACCTACAACTATTTAATCAACAGCCGGGTAAACATAAAAGAAAACTATAACAAAAACAAACAAATAAACCAAGAAGAAACTGTCACCAACATTCGGTGATAAGAATAGGTTGTTTGACGTAGTAGTAGTCAAGGTTTTTAAATTTGTAAGATGAATTTTAAGAATGAATCATTTTAGGACATTGTTTTATTACATCATTTTAGTAAAGTTGTGTTGATATTTGTTTACAAAATCATATGAATAGAAGCTTCGTATACCATAAGGACAGACAATTCTATAATCGAATAGGACGACTATGGTGCAAACAGAATATGTGTCTCAAGCTGTGATTTGTTCCTTGAACAGCTCTTTGGGTGTCAAAACGCTATCTTTATATGTATTGACCTCAGTGTTCTTTGCTTGCCCCAGGACGCCATTTTGCTACTGTGACGAAAGCGTTCGCACGTACTTCTTTCGACGTCCGCGTAAATTGATAAAAATTTTGGTGTTTTGTGACTAAATAGACGGTGTCGGTGATTGTGAGTTTGCTTAGAAATTTAAAATATTGTGAACTAAAATGTCTGACGCCGAGAAGAACGCTCCCGCCGCGACCGCTGAAGCCGCAGGTAAGAAATCGTACTATTCTTCCGTGAAAAAATGGCTACCAATGTAATGTAAGGCGGATTTGGAAGATATTTTAAATTGCCATTGGTCTCTACTTCTTTTCTTCAGAAAAAGAAACGAAGATTGCTGAAGACGATGGAACTGAAGGTGATGTGCAGAAGGATAACGGTAAGTGCAAATTTTTTCATCTTCTCTCTGATAAATTTGCTACCTCACTAACAATGGCGGCGCTGTCGGGCTACCATTGGTGGAGCGCTAGCGCTACGCATCGTGCTGCAAAAGTCGATGATCTCGTCAAATTCAAGATGGCGGGTGCTAATGACGCCGCTTGCCTTTGTCTGTGTTTTTTCATGACGAAAATGTAATATTTTCACAATATTGCCCAGAATTTGATAGATTTTTTTCATGCTGAGGTCTTATATAGACCGATTTTGGTGATTTTAATTAATTTTTATGTTTATCTATTCATGATTTGTGAACGTTTGTAAAAATAATAAACATGTATAGAAAATAAGTGCTGATGCGTTTCTTAAACTCTCAACGCTTAAAATCGTACACCGGTACCTGAATAATTGCACATTTGATTGAAAATTTACGTTTTTGATTGTCTGAATCCTAGAACACCAACGTACTATCAACGTGGGTAATTTGCCAAAGGACATAACGGAGCAGCAACTGCGCGATCACTTCGCCGGACATGAGGTGGAGCGTGTGGAGATTTATCACTACTTGCGCAATACGCTAGCGCTGCTGGTTTTCAAGGAGAAAACGGCCGCACAGAAGGCTTGCGACGAGAAGGACGGTTCGATGTTGAACGGCCGTCGTCTCCGCATTCACCTCGAGTACATAACGATCCGATACACCAAGAAGGACGTGATCGTGGTCGTCGTGGATGACGAGATGACTGAGGAGAAGCTGTTTGATCAAGTCAAAGAGCATTGCGAGGTAACGCAGGTGTTCATCTTTTTCCCGCTCGGTTACGTGCACCTCGGCAAGGACGTGGATAAGACAGCAGTGCTCGAAAAGTTAAACGCGGCTGGTCTGAAAGCGTACGATGTAAACGGGCGTGATCAGAACCAGCACGTTGATCTGTGGCGTGCAGCGAAGCTTTTCTTCCGCAACCGTAACCGGGTGCAGCTGCTGAACGTACCCCAGAAGTGGGTAGAGAACACGGAAGAGCTGAAGAAGGCCTGTTCCGAAGCGGGCACCATTACCGAAGCGATCGCCAATCACGTTACCCAGGCGTCGTCCAACTACTATGCGCGCATTTTCTTCGAAACAGAAGAACAGGCAGCGAAGGCGGCCGAGCTGCTTAACGGTAAGGTATTCGAGGGCAAGCGCATACATGCCCTGCACCTGTCGTCGGCATTGCTGCCGAACTACAAGACGTCCGTTTATGCGTCGCCGCTGGAACGCACTGTCACGGAGGAGGATGTGTACGAGCACTTCAAGCAGTTTGGTGAAATCGATTTCGTAAACCGGCGCAACTGCGTGGAGAATGCTATCATCTGCTATAAGACACCGGAGGCAGCAGAGAAGGCCTTAGCATGTACGACGTTCCCGACTCCCACCGAGGCCAACAAGGATGCGACCAAAACCATCACCGTCAAGCGCTACGATGGTCCGTTGGTGTTGCGTGCAGCTGGCGTGAAGCGAAAGGCCACTACGCAACGTACGACCCCCGATGGCAAGACGCGCGAACCGCGCACACCTGGTGGAGCGGACCGTGACAAGTCGCACAAGGATATACTGCAGAAACTGCAAGCGTTCTATCCGGTGTACGTGTCAAACATTCCGTTCAGCTGTCCCACGCACGTCATTCGCGAGTTCTTTTCGTCGCTCGGTGGGGAAGTGAAGTTCATTTTCTCACCCCAGCACTATCTGCCCTACCGGTTGAGCGCGCCGCAGCCTGTGAAGACGGCAATGGTGTATTATACACGCCGCAACGATATGCTGAACGCGATCAAACAGCTGGACAAGAAGATGCTGAACAACCAGCACCTGCATGTGCTGCCAGGTCGTGGAGATTCAAACTTTAACCAACAAAAGACGATTAAATTGTCGAAGATTACTGACCGTAAGTACTACCACAAAATACTTCAAAACAACAGCGTCACGTAATGGGATCACGGATACCACCTTCCACGGCACCGTGCCTTCGTGCAAGTAAGATCCAAAAATGATGTGATTATTTTATTCTATTTTTTCCATGAACACAGACTTGTCGGAGGACGCCATTTTCCGTAAGATGCGCCCACTAGGTAAAGTTGTACGATTGACCAAAAAGAGTCGCTCGCTGGCATTCGTCGAGTTTGTCGACAGTGCCGACGTTGAGAAGATCTTGAAAATGAAGCAGGAAGAGCTGCCAATCAATTGTGTCTTTTCGAAGATTGTGAAAGACGTCAGCCGCCGGCTGTACAACGAAACTGATCCGAAGATTCTCGGTACGGTCGTGCGTTTGATGCGCCGCAACCCGAAGATGCTGAACAAGACCACCGGGGCCGGTCCACTTATGGGCGGCAACAATGTCGTTGGCGGTCCCGGCGCGTTCGGTGGTGGCAAACGCCCCCGCATGAATGGTCCTCCTGGTAAGCAACTCCAAACATCTACCGCTCACTTGCGTTTCCTTTCTTCCGTCTATCCTGTATATTTACCTACAGTATTCATTTGAAACATTTTTTTACTTCAAATTACACTCACCTCCTATTCCTCATGGTCCCTGAGGGCGAGGGGACATTTCTTTGTGAGATATTTGTTTCTTCATTGCTGTTTTTTTCGACTTCCTGACAAAGTGCATGAGATGATGGATTCGTTTCACTTATTCTATAAGTTTTTCTAAAGAAGCTGATATGTACGAGCTGAATGATTTATACGTTAGAAACCTGTCGTTTTGTCCTGCTGCCGTTATCCACTCAAACGGTACGACGAATGTTTGAATTATTTAAATACCAATGTTGTATATTGTCAATTTAAATCATTATGTTGGTTAAAATTGGTATAATTTAGAGATTCTAAATTCATTGTTAAATACAATTTTCTAGTGCAGGTTTTCTTGAATTTTATTTTTAGTTATTTAACATTTAAAACATTTTTTTTTCAACTTATCACGAATCGAATTTTCCTCACACTTTAAGGAAGAAGACACCAGCAATGCAACTAACCTTAGTTTTCTCGCTTTGGTTCCATCATAGAACTATTAACTCATCAGTATTGTGTATGGTTTAAGTATTTAGTAGAAACGAATAATCGACACACCATTCACTTTAATTTATCCTCTCGACAATCTCTCTTCGTACGCATCATAATGTGTCTTTTCGACCAGCTGTGTGCCTTCATGTTGAGCTTGAGAATTGAAATAGCAGTTACCGCCATCAATTATTATGATTGATGGGATTTGGATATTCGGCATTGATCTTCGTTGATTAGCGCGACAATTTCCGATGATTCCTATGGTTTTATCTGCAATCATAAAAAATCACCTTCGCGATTGGGGATTGCATGGTTTTCTCACTCACACTAG